>PVJH01016615.1:0-50058 GCA_004026705.1 Nesogale talazaci
CTAGCATCCTCCCCTTTTGTGAAGCGCCGCCTTCTGCATGCGAAGCTCTGATCCCCTCCCTTTGAATTACCCATGACACAGCTTTCAGCCTCTTAAGAACACGTAGCAACCGGAGCACAGCACACTGACAGATGAACGGTGCGGATTGCAAGCACAATTTCATTTAATCCTCATAAACCCTATAAAACAGACACTTCTCTTCTTCTCATAGTGTAGATGAAAAACTTGAGGCCCAGAGAGGCTTACTACTCAAGAACTCAAGAGGACACAGTTACCAAATCCATAAATAAAATTATTTGGGTTACTCATCTCCCCCACGAAAAACATAAAAAGATGGAGATTTAGAGTTAAAAACATTTGAGTGTGTAGATCTGTACGACCTTGGGCAAGTCACTCAGGTTCTATTTCATGATCTAGACATCAAAATTGCAATTATGGGGTTTTCCAACTTTGATAATGTCTGACATTCCCTGAAATCTGTGCATTTATTTGTGATTTCCCGCGATTAGGGGGAAATTGATTTATTTGTCTCGACAAATGAAAATAAAAAGTATCACGATGCCTATAAGTCAAACGTTCCAATCACAGGTTAGCAGAATGTTTTTTTCTACTGGGCAAAGCTAAGTGTTGCTGCCACCTAGTGAAAAAACGGGAGCACGACTTTCACGTAAGGTCATGTTCTACGGAGGAAATAAAAAAAGCCCCCACAACAACCAGAAATTGTTCATACTAGATCACTTAGGGGGTTTCATTGGTGTGTTAAAGGGCACACTGTTTTCTTAAACCTCAGGAAAACAGCCTCTTTCCTGTGGACCAAAATGAGATGTGAGAGAAGAACTATTGTGGGTTCTTAGCAAGCAGAAGTGACCTGTCTTTGGGTCAACACCGAGCTTGCTTGATCAAGTGGGTCAGGGAGAAAAGAGGAAGATTGGCAATAAAATGAGTGGACACTGTGACTGCAACAATAGACTCCAACATAACAGCCATGACGTTGGAGCAGGGCCAGGCTGTGTGTGGGTCTGCTGTGAGCAGGATCAATTTGGTGTCACCTAACAATTCAGCAAACACAAGTGTGCCCTATCCTGCTTTTCCTCTGCCGACTTCCATCCCAGGATCCTGGAAGGTCTGAGTACAAAGGGATCATTCTTTGTCGAGGCTACTCCTTGTCGCGGTGAGAGGAGAAGTGATTTGACCACTGTGGCACAGGAAGTTAACACTGGCAGAAACACTAGCTATCTGAAAAACCGTCTTCGGAAAGAATATAAATCTTTGGGGCTGGAGCAAGGTTAGGAGGTCTAAGGACTTCTCTGCACATATGAAAGGAAGCTCAAGCCATTCTTCTGGGGGGGAATGAGCGGGGTGTCCTGAAAAAGCTGAAAAAACCTTCCCAGCCATGGGGCGTGCCCAGGGCTCCCCGTGCAGTGGGTGTCAGCTGACCTTTTCCTCGGCTCTCAGGAAAGAATAGCAGAAGTGAGAGTGAAAAAGCAAACATTGTTGTGGGAACAGCCGATCTGCTAGGTCATATTTTAAAAAACACACACAGCTTTTGATAACTTCAGTACTACAGTAAATCAAATACATCACTTACAATGAGGAGCTCGCAGCCTCAGTTGAGAGCATCCATTTCCTCTTGTAGCCATTCTTTACAGAGGCATCAATCTTACAGGACTACCACTCAGGGCTGGCATCACCAAGGGTATGCATTGAGTCAGGTGCTTTGTTTTCATGATCTCATTTACATCTAAAAGCAGACCAATGAGATCCCGATTTTTTTTTATTTTATTTTTTTTAGGCATCACTGCCCTCAGGTGGTGGGAGTAGGAGGCCCAGCCTTTGCTCCTGGGAGCCGGAATTGAACCTCCATCCCAGTGGGCCGCAGTCCCGTGCACAACCACTACGCCACCGGGGCTCAGCAAGATCCCGATTTTTAGGGTCCCTGTTTTGAGTTTGCTGAGGTTCAGTGTCTCCCAAGTCACACAGTGCCTCCTGACTAACTCTATCCCTAAACACTGCTCTATGGTGCCTTCCTGCTCCTTGAGAGAGTGGTTTCCCGAATGTGCTAATGCCAGGAGAGTCAGGGGTCGAGGTGTCCATTCTGGCAAGTGGACACGACGAAGCATCTCTGGGAGGCATTTCCTCCTCACAGCCCACAGCCCACAAGTGGCATTGACTGGGTAGATGCGCATGGTGTTATCTCTAGATTCAGCCTTCCTGCTCCACTGATCGATTCATCAGCATGGTAGGCTAGTTGCCTGTAGGGGGAGAGATTACGTTGGGAAAACATCGTTGGTAATTTACAAAAATTGCTGGGCGGAGCTGAGGGGGAAGCAGACTGTAGGAGGATAGGTGAGTAATTAAGGGGAAGAATTTTTGATTATCTGTTCTTTCAGACTATCAGAACAATTGCTTTTCTCTATTATCGTGAATAATTAATAATTGACTATATAGTTAAGGGATTCAAACCTTTCTCTCTTATGCAAAACACATCATTCTATTCAGTAATAAATCGGCACAATAAAGAGAATTATTCCCTGAGAGAAATGGACTTTCTTTCAGTGTTTGCTTTTTGGTCAAAGTACTCCCTTCTTCTTCCCATTAAGCTATTAATTAGATGAAGACTATCTGCCAGGTATCAATAATCCATCTTACCTATCTATCTGATGATCTATCTGATTACCCACCTACTCCTCTTTTTAATCTTCAGACTCTGTGGGCTAACAACACATGCCAAATGCTTACATAACATCTTATATTCTCTCTGTATAGTTTTTTAAGGCAGAAAATAATAAACAAGGGCATTGAGGAAATGTGAATAGGAAATAGCCGAGCATGAGCTAAGAATGCTTTGAAAAAGAGGAAATGAGGCTTGGACGAAAGGAAGCCTTTTGTTCAGAGGGTCCTCAAAAGGGAAAATGCCTGGAAGTGAGGATAGAAAATAATTGGGACTCTGCACCGAGTCTGGACTACAAGGAGCGCGATCAGCTGTGCTCCAGATTAAGTGTGAGGTGCAACCCGACTACGGGTTTCCCTCCAAGACTATAGCATGTGTCTCACTTATCATCAAAGCCCAGTGCTCGGCATTTTTTAGGTGCTCAAAAATATTTGGTGAATCAACGCGTACTTTGTAATCAGGTTCCTGCTGTCTAGAAGTAAGTTTTCCCGTTGTGGGTGATTTTTAAACATCAAAAGATATGAGAAACGATGGAGACTCCATTTCAGAAGGTGAAGTGAAGAGTGTCAAGCTAATAAATGGTTCTCATCTCCTATTATATGAATCATAACTGCAATAACACAGGCAGCAGTCCTTTGGGGACAGGTTTTCAGTCACTTGCCATAGCGGCTCTCTAGTCTAGCTGGCTAGCTTTACTGTACGACTCACTCGAAAACAATTTTTTTTCATTCAAAAGAGGGAAAGAAATCAGTGTGTGGGTGTGTGTGTGTGTGTATGTAATTCAAAGAAGCAAGGTCGTACTGCAAAGAAATTTTCACTAGCAGAAATCTGTGGTCACTGAGGTGATGTGGTGTGTGGGATATCTTAAAATCTTGCGTGGAAGTTTTACCTGTGAAGAAAGAGGATAGAGGGCTGAGCCCCGGTGGCGTAGTGGTTGTGCGCAGGATTGCGGCCCACTGGGATGGAGGTTCGATTCCAGCTCCACTGAGCAAAGGCTGTGCCTCCTACTCCCACCACCTGAGGGCAGTGATGCCCCCCCAAAAAAAATCTTGCGTGGAAGTTTTACCTGTGAAGAAAGAGGATAGAAACAGCCCCAAATCTTGAGAGGGAGCGTGGAGGTACCAGGTCTGTTGCTGGCCAGCCAATTGTTTTCCCCTTCTGGTGAGTCTAGAGGCCAGGGGAGAAGGATCCTGTGCGTTTCTGAGACGATAACTCATGATGGGAGTAGAAGTCTCCTCTTTTATCTGAGGAGCGGCCTCCTTCTTGCTAGCCAATTGGTCCATGCAAAGATGCTAGCATCATTAGTTATTGTTGTTGCCTTACAGTTGATTTCAACTTCTCAGGATCCCCTATATGATTTGCATTATCTGGGGAAATGCAAATTAAGACCATCTGTGAGAGTAGCAAAAACACAAGACAAAAACCTCCAGTCACACCACAAGCTGGCAAGGAACATTTGGAAGGCACTGGTTGCTGGTGAAGAGTCTTCGATGAAAAGAGGATGAGCTGTGTAACGACTTTTTCTCTGATCTAGGATGCAGCTTTCTGACCCAGGGGGAAATGATCGAGAAACAGATCCAGACAAGGTCAGTAGCTAAAACCAGTAGTAGAAGTCACATGTTAAGTGCTGACTAATTCTTTCCTGGAGAAAGACTTAAGTTCCTGATCTCAGCCTGAAGCCTGTCCCAAAGAGGAGTGTGCTCAGGACAGTTATTTCTATTAAAATTCCAGACTTTGGACAACCTAATTTCAATTTGTCTCCTTTCCATGCAAAGACATCAATCAATTCTTTCGACCTCTCTACCTCCAGTGTGCTGAAGCAGAGGACGAAGGAAGGTCACCTGCTGCCACCTTTCTCCCTTTGAGGATGACTGTGGGAAACCCGGGGAAGGGAAAACCAGTCACCATTTCGAGTGGAGTGGGCTTTGACTCGTGCTGACGCAACATGCGTCAGTGCCTTCACCATGTGTCCCACCCAGAGGACAGGAAAAGACTTGCTGATGGTTTCACAGTAGAGTCTCTGAGTGGGGAAACTGTCCAGAGCTCAGCGACTCATGGGCCAGTGGAGGGTGCAAATTCACCCAGAGGCGCCTCAGAAGAAAGGCCCGACAATCTGCTTCCCAAAGACCACAGTTGCTATCAAGTCCATAGAGCAGCAATTCTGCTCGGCGCTATGTGGGCTTTCCAGGAGTCAGGATCGACTGGACCATGGCCCCTTCAGCTTCTTGCTGCAGGTTCCACAGTGATGGGGTCAGGCTCAGCCCCCGGATGTCCCGATGCCCAGTCTGATTCCGGGCTCCTGTGAGTGACGGCATCACGAGGCCTTTTAGCTCTCAGCCTTGCTGGGTTCACATTACTTCCAGCCATCTGAACTTCCCAGGATTGGTAACTCTTGGAGAATATTTTCTGATAAGGAGATGCAAGTGGCCACAGGATTTACTGTTCCTTTCAAGATAGCACTGATTCCTTCCGATCATTAATGGCTTTTACCTTTACCAAGAGGAAAGTTCCTGTCCAGCTGTCGTTTCCCTAACAGCCATAAATCACAGTCAAGATACCCCCTTATCTCTCTACCTGACTCCAATCACTTTCCTGGCTCAGGAGCTCTGGGCAGCTTAGGAGACAGATGTTGCTCTGGCTGTTTACCTGACTACCCCCTTTGCCTTTTGCCTCTGGAGGAGACCTGTCTGGAGTTAATTGAAATAGAGAGCAGCAGATAGTCTGAGTAAATACACATTGCGTTACACAGGGCAACCAAGTCAACCTAACAAGTAATCGAAAGTGATGACTCCTCTCTATAAGCAAGCGTCTGTGTTCTCATATGCCCGAATGGCTCGTTTGGAGGTCATTTTTCCTTTGGATTAGAAAATGACTGATGAATGTACAATCAATGGGATTGCCATCTGGTTGATTTCATCCCAGCGAGTTTGGCCAAATACCATCGACTAGAAAACGATCCAGCTGACTGTGGTCACTTCTAATTGTTTTGACAGAATTGATTGAGGACTTTTCCAGCCGTGGAAACAGTCTTACTCTGGTCTGATTTTGACATTTAGGAATGTGGACATCTTTTCCCTCTGGGAAGGACTCCTGCTAGCACAGTGACTAAATGTTCAGCTGCTAATTGAAAGGTTGACAGTTTGAGCCCGCCAGCTGCTCTGTGGGAGTAAGATGTGGCAGTAGGGGTGGCACCCAAAAGCAAGGCAAGCATATGCCTCCATGTGCTTACTTATAAATCTGTCGTGAGCAATGTTACATGATTTTCATCACATTAGCTATGCAAAGCATGTGAGACCATTCACTACAGATTCATAAGTGAGCACAAGTGGGCAGAAGCTTACTGGGCAAGCTGACACAATGTGGCAATCTCCCTCCATAAAGAGTAAAAGTGAAAAAGCTCACTGCAATAAAGCAAATGAATTCTGCCTCATAGTAGGTAAACCCTCCCCCGTGGGTTTCCAAGCCTCAATCTTTACTGGCTCAGGCAGCCTCATCCTTCTTCTGAGGAGGAGCTGATGGTTTCAAACTGCTCACCTTCAGGTTGGCAGTGTAATTACTAACATACTCTGTCACTGTTGTGACCATTACAACCTGGGAATGACTATGGGACACATCTACTTTGGTCTACTTGGTTGCCATGGTTGGAATTGACCCGACAGTGGTGTGTTTGTTTTTTTTTTCCCTGTTCGCTTTTGTTCCCGTCAGAAAATGATTCACTAGTTCTATTCTTTTAAAAAAGAAAGCCCACACTGGGAGGGTGAAGGGAAGGTGGGGTAGAAAGGGGGGACCAATTATAAGGATTTACATATAACGTCTTCTCTGGGGGACGGACAACAGACAAGTGGGTGAAGGGAGATGTTGGACAAAATAATCATTTATAAATTATCAAGGGCTGAGCCCCGGTGGCGTAGTGGTTGTGCGCGGGACTGTGGCCCACTGGGATGGAGGTTCAATTCCGGCTCCCAGGAGCAAAGGCTGGGTCTCCTACTCCCACCACCTGAGGGCAGTGATGCCTGAAAAAAAAATTATCAAGCATTCATGAGGGAGGTGGAGTGGGCAGGGAAAATGAGGAGCTGATGTCAAGGGCTCAACTAGAAAGCAAATGTTTGGAGAGTAATGATGGCAACATAGGTACAAACGTGCTTGATATACAATGGATGGATGTATGGATTGTGATAAGAGTTGTATAAGCCCTCAATAAAATGATCTTTAAAAGCAAGCAAACCCAAACTCCAGAAATCTGCCTGAAGGCGAAATGTTTATGTCACTTTTCACTTTTATTTATCTTTATTTAATTTTAGGCATCACTGCCCTCTGGTGGTGGGAGTAGGAGGCCCAGGCTTTGCTCCTGTGGAGCTGGAATTGAACCTCCATCCCAGTGGGCCACAGTACCGCGCACAACCACAACACCACTGGGGCTCAGCCCACACTTTTATTTATTTATTTTGAGCATCACTGCTCTCTGGTGGGAGTGGGAGACCCAGCCTTGCTCCTGGAGAGCTGTTGCCAGATTTGAACTGCCAAGTCAGTGGGCCGCAGTCCCACACTCAACCACTACGCCACCGGGGCTCAGCCCCTCACCTTTCACTCTTATAATGAAATCACTAACCACTCAGAAAATGATGTCCCTCTCCAGTTCAAGCTCTCCACCAGCCCATGGATGACTTCAATATCTACATCCCTCTTCTCCTGGAGCTTTTTTTTTTTCGTTTACCACCAATGTAAGTCTACCGCCTCAAAACACGTATCTCAGTTGTGTTATTAAGTCATGAATGTGTTTATTTTATTATTGCTAGAACAGGAAGTATGCCTAATTGTGCCAACCATTTATTGGATGCCGATCAATAGACCTTGCCTGGCACAGGGCCTGATGGGGCGCGGTGCTGGGGTGAATGAAGCAGTGAGAGAGCATAGAGAAAAATCTTGTCCTTTTCTTACTTTCTGTAGGCACGCCACCCCACTATAGGTCACCAAGATGAACAAAGGTGGCCGGACAGGCTTTGGCGAGAAGGGAAACTAAGAAAGGAAGCAAATAGCTCGACTGGTTGAGGGGCCTTCAGAAGCTCATGGAAAGAAACTTCCTGGAGTCACCTTGTAAATGCGAGTGTCTGGGATGGGCCCTCTCATGGGGACTCCTTGAAGACTCAAGAGAGGGGGAAGAGGCTGGGCACAACAGCCAGTGGAAGGGGAAAGGAATAGGGAATTAGAAAGTAGTCAGTGAACATCACAAGAATGAGCTAGAAATAGGAATAACAATGGCCATTCACTAACTTTCAGCCCCGGTGCTCACTACTTTCCCATACACGATCTTAACATTATTCCTCAAAACATGGTTATGAGGGGCTGAGCCCCGGTGGCGTAGTGGTTGTGCGCGGAACTCCGGTCCACTGCGAGGGAGGTTCAATTCCAGCTCCATGGGGGCAAAGGATGGGCCTCCTACTCCCACCACCTGAGGGCAGTGATGCTCTAAAAAAATAAATAAATAAAAATTAAAAAAAAAAAAACATGGTTATGAGACCGCTCGGATTATTTCCATGTAAAGCTATGGAAGCTCGAGGTCAAGTTGGGATAAAAGTTGGCAAGGTTTTCATAGTAGTTCAAGGGACTCAGACCAGAACCAACTTATTTTAGCCGTTCGACTTTTATCTGGAAAGAGCAATCTAGAAACACCACTTGTGAATGGAGACTAATGCAGCTTCCAGAATGCATTTTGACTAGTTCCTAGAGAACTGAACAGTGGAGATTTGTCTGCCTGCTGCCTAGAGGACTTGAGGGAGTCAGATCTGAATCTGATTAGACCTAAAAAACAGTGTGGGCCCAGCAGGCCAATCATAACGAAACCCAAATACCCAGCACCTAGGAGCGTTCCAGTCGTAATGCTTTCCATCTCAGTTGCTCAGCAGGCTGCCCAAGTCCAGGAAATCTCTTCAGCACTGTGCCTGTGTGGCAGCAGCTGCTGCAGTTGTTGGCAGCTCACAAGTATGAATGGTGTCTTGTAGCCCTGCTAAGCCCCTCCTCCCTCACCTTGCCCTGAATCCTTGAGCAGCGACAATAACAGTGGCAGCTAGGAAAACAAGCTGGCTTATTCATTTGGGCATTGAGTTACAGAGCACATTGTCGTTATAGAGCAAATCAGTAACATCTGTCTTTCCTGACCCTTATTTAACTTATTCTAGTTATGAAACCTTTCCATGTTCCTACTCTGTAACTACTGTAAACGATGCAAAAGAAGAGCTAGAGATGGAGACAGAGAGCAAGAGTGAGGGAGAATTAATTTATCACTCGGTGAAATGAAAATGTACTGAAGTGTAATGGAATTTCATTAACTTCGGAAATGATGATGAATGCTGTCCAAATAATTCTTACTAATGCATAATTTACAGCTGAAAATAGAGGCAAACTCTCCTAAAAAGCACATCCATTTATCCCCCAAATTAATTTGGTGTGCTATTCAGGATGGCTGACAGGATAAAAGATCTACTATGAAATGTCATCATCTATTGAGATTGGGAATCTGTGAGTCTTTCTAGTTTAGTAGATGATGGTAGCTGATAACAAGTGGCTTCTTGAGAAGCAGACACCCACAGTCCTCATTCTTATAATTTGAATCTCCCCGAAGACATCATTTCATACATAACCACAGAGAAGTTTGGATGAGCTTTGAGATCTCCATAGCAACCCTCGTCCAATTCATATATATATATATATATATATATATATATATATCCAAAGAAAATTAAAATCAGTTTCAAGAGATTTAAATGGGGTCAGGAAAAGGCTCATACTTTCTCTGACACACACACACACACACACACACAGGCACAAACCCCTCTCCTTTACTCTCCCCCCCACCACTCTGTGTGTATAATTAAAAAGGTGTATATATATTATATATGTATATGCAATTATAGGTATGTATATACTTATAACTTTATATATAGAGGTATATAATTAATTATAGGTATATACACATAATTAGAGGTATGTATATAATAATATATTTATAGGTGTATAAGTAAATAACAAATACACCATATATATCATTGTTGGTATATATAATTACATGTGTATCTAATTGTACATAATTATAGATCTATATAATTATATTGATAGAGATATATAAGGATCCCTGGTGATAGAGTGGGTCATGAGTTGGGCTACTAACCGAAAAGTCAGCAGTTTGAAACCATCAACTGCTCTGCAGGAGAGGGCTGAGCCCGGTGGTGTAAGTGGTTGAGTGCGGGACTGCGGCCCTCCGCTTGGCAGTTCAAATCCAGCGGCGGCTCTCAGGAGCAGCACTGGGTAGTTCCCATGACCACCAGAGGGCTGTGATGCTCAAAAACAAAAAAACAAAACCACTCTGCAGGAGAAAGAGGCGGCTTTCTCTTCTTGTGAAGAGTCACAGGGTAGGAAATTCACAGGGGCAATTCTAGTCTGTTCTATGGGGTCCCTGAGAGTTGGAATGGACAAGATGAGTTTTTGTGTTTTATATGTATATGTTATATGTGAATATAAGAGAGTAATTTAAAAATATTTTGAGTAATCCTATTTATCTGATTGCACATCTTACCAGTGATATTTTTAGCTTATGTGGCGGTCATGTATTTGAGATGTCAATTTCATGATTGAGATGTAGGGGTGGAGTCTAGTCTGTTAATCTGGAGCTAGCCATTGAGTAGCCAATGAGGCCTCTTTGTGGGCATGACTTTCTCCTGAGACTTCTGGGAAATCTCGCGATATTTCCCCGGTGGAGGTGAGAGGCTATCTCCCCAGTTGTTGGGAGTCAGTCTCTGAGACAACGAACTATGGACAAGACAAGATGGCAGCATCCAAGGAGCTGGAGGAGCTGGAGGAGAAGCCACACGGCCTTGCCCTGATGGAACCAGACCTTTGAAGCAGGGGAAGCCACGTGGAGACCCCTGCTAGCACTGAGTTGCTTCTACCACCGCTGGATGCTGTTGATGGACCCTGAGCCCTGGAAGCGAGAAGCCATGAGGGAGACCCCTGCCAGTGCCGGGATTCTACATCCACTGTGACTTCATGAGTCAGGAGACTTTATAGACTGGTATCGGGCATGTGGGCTAATATCGGACTTATGACTTTGAACTGGACTGGGTTGGGATATTTTCTCAATCCACATGCGCGTCTATGAATTTGTTTCGCTAGTCTACCCAAACTAACACAGCTTAAGATAGCAAGACTCTGGGCTTTCAAAAAGATGCTGACAAGTGCTAATGGAAGTGAGATTGTTTCACTTTAATCTATGTCATAGGCACACATAGACATGCACACATAGACACACACACGTCTGACAGACACAGAAGAATGTTTTTAAGAAGGAGACCAGGCATTAGTCAGTTGAACCAATGGGAACCCTTAATTTGAAAGGCCAAATTAATGCTTCACCATTGAAGCATCATGGTCTCATTCACAGGACTCCCTTCAGCCACTCACAAGGACGCTCAGATGAGCATGTAAATAGTCATATGAGAAATGATATCCCAAACCCTTTGAACCATTCCTGTGGGCTTCCACAGAGGGTGTCAGTGTCTTGAGATGACATCTAGGTCCACTAAACACTTCCTGTGGAGTAGGGGGTGCAAATAGTTGGCGATGAATTGAAGGACAGCACTGCCTTCTTGGGCCTCCCCTGCTCATCTTTAATGGCCTAAGGCTATTTTATCAGGTGCTGAAAGACAAGCAATCACATTAGTTGTACACATATAAGATGCTAACTAGGTAGATGATCAACCACTGGTTCCACAGAACCAATAGGATTGAACACCTCACAATGGAACCTTTATGGTATCCCACTCCCTCTCTTCACTTTGGGGTGACGAGGGCATAGTGATGTCAGAGATATCTTCTTCAATCCTCTGAACCCCTTCTAAAGGACAGGAACTCAAATGATGGAAGTGAAATTGCCTTGGGGGAGGAAGCACTGCCATCCATATATTTTGATCAAGACCAAGAACTGAGTGAGGGGCATTCATTTTGTTTGCAAATACTGGAGGAGGCTATTAAGTATGAGGCCAGCCACTGGCCCTTCCACCAATGGGAGTCCTTAATTGCGGAGACCAGTTAAGGCCTCACAATAGAGGCATCATGGTCCCACCCACATGAGTCCTTTCAGGCACTGACAGAGACCTTTGGGATGTTATGTAAATAGTAAGGTAAAAGATTATATCCGGAACATTCTAAATACTGCCTGTGGGGTAGAGGTATACAGACTGGAGCCCTCCTGAGAGGGAGCACTACCTTCTAGGATCATTCTTAAATTTAGATGAGTCTAACTTTTTAGGACCCTGTGGCTGCAATGAATCACTTTGGTCACAGATAATAGCCAATGCAGATATACTGGTTTAACCCAAAGGGACCATGAACTGGGTAATTAATCGCTTTGAGTACTGAATGAGGCTATTTCGAAGGAAACAAATGTTTGCTCTTGCTTGACTAATGGGAATCCTTAATTTGAGAGGCCCGCAAATGTCTCACAATGAAGGCATTCTAGCCTCCCTCTCCTATGGGTCCCCTCCGTCTCTTAGAGAGCCCTGGGATAACATATGAATCCTATCAGATATGTGCTTTAAAGCCTCTGACCTTGTCCTGTGGACGTGGGTGCCGATGCAGGAGGCCATCGTTAACTTTCCCTTACATCCATCTTGAGACTATTTGCTCTCCCTCACCTCCAGTTTACGCCGCTCTAGTGTCACTGCTACTGTATAGCACAGAATTCCAGGGACTCTTGTTGAACAAACCCTCATCGGAGCGCCTTCTTCCTGACTCCGAGTTCACACGCATCTATATTGAGATGGGCCATTTACCCTTCCCTTTTTGAGCCAACATCTTTTTTTTTTTTTTGGCATCACTGCCCTCAGGTGGTGGGAGTAGGAGGCCCAGCCTTTGCTCCGTGGAGCTGGAATCCAACCTCCATCCCAGTGGGCCGCAGTCCCGCGCACAACCACTACGCCACCGGGGCTCAGCCAATATCTTTTTTTAAGACTTAACTCTGAATATGTTTGTGCACACTTCAAAACCTTTGCTACCTATTGAGTGTTTGCATAGGAACTGAGTCCAGTTCCTCCAGAGGCATTCAGGACCCTGTATGATTTGTTCCTTGCTGATTCTACACTCACCCCAGCCCCACCTCCAGAACCGCCCATTCTCAAAACTCCCCTCTGTCATCTCTCCTTGAGACACTTTACTGAGGCCTTGGTACAGGTATCGATGCTTTTCCTCTACCTGAAATCCTTCCTCTACCTTGAAATATCATCTCCGTTCACACAAATGGTCATTCAGGTTTAAAAAGTCCCCCTCCATTGCTCCCATTGAGGCTTTCTACTCCCCCTTGGTTTAAATGTTCTTTGTAGCTGCTAGTCTGCACTGAGATCCTTTTCAAAACTGGATCCTTGTCATAATCCCTGGAGTAGGTTGCTGGCTTACTAACTTTATTCCTTTCAATATATTTCTTTGTTTTAAAAAAGAAGAGATGGGGGCTGAGCCCCGGTGGCGTAAGTGGTTGAGTGTGGAACTGCAGCCCGCAGGCTTGACAGTTCAAATCCAGCGGCAGCTGGGTAGCGCCCAGGACCACCAGAGGCAGTGATGCCCACAAAAACAAAAACAAACAAACAAAAAGAAGGGATAGATAAATATACAATACATACAGAAGTAAATACTAAGTATTTACACTTGGAGAATTCCAACCCTAAACCTTAACTTGGTGGTTCCTCTCTACTTTTTGTCATTCGTGTGCCATCTCCTGGATCTACCAGTGTCTTATACTCTCTCTCTTTTCAGCCAAACTTGAATTCTCCCTCTGGGACTTGGTTGATATTAAGTGTGACTGCTACTTGGTCAATGAATGGATGGTAACACTATGAGTGTGAATCTTTCTGCGACAGTGAATTAGTGATGTCTTCATTCGGGGTCTCCCGTAAATACCTGATTTCTTTTAGGGTATGACACTATGTTCCTAGCCAGGATCCTTCCCCCAGGCTGTTTTATAGTGTCCTAGTCAATTATGACCTACCTCATACTGTGACATACATTAGCTGGGACTAGGTGAGATGCTAGCATGTGTAGATATTTCAGTAATTGAATGTTTTTTCAAAGTAAAATAAGGGTGTAAACACAAACATCAATCTAATAATTCTTCATCAAAACATCCTCTTAGATGATAGGTTCACAAACCCCTCTTGTCCCTAAAAAGAGTCTAAGAAAATAGCAAAATATGAATAGGCATGATGGATACAGCCTTAGTTATATGGGAGTCATTATAGGCCTCTTGCTGATTTCAGGTTATCATTCGACCCAGTAGCCAATAAATTTGCTTAAGAACTATAACAGCAATAGCAAAGTATGCAAAAGCATCACTTAGTCCAGTTCTAATGCAAGGTAAAGGTAAAATTGTAAAAACTCTTGTATTAAAAACAAACATATCTTACATCGTCCTCTGTCACCCTCCATCCACTTTTCTGTTCTTCGTCCCCCTGGGAGGGGGTTATATATCGATCCTTATGATTGGTTGCTCCTTTCTCACCACACTTTCCCCTTATCTTCCTCGTATCTCTATTATCATTGTTGGTCCTGGGGTGTTTATCTATTCTGGATTCCCTGAGTTGTGTGCTCTTATCTGTAGCAGTGTACATATTCTAGTCTAAGGATTCATAAGGAAGGGGGGAAATGAGGAGATGATATCAAGGGTTCAAGTAAAAAGCAAATGCTTTGAAAATGATGATGGCGACATCTGTACAAATGTGCTTGACATAGTGGATGGATGGATGGATTGCGATAAGGGATGTAAGAGTCCCCACTGAAAGTATGTAATTAAAAAAAACAAGCAACTTGTAACTTTTTAACTTTAAAATTGAAAGCAAACTCACTGCCACTGTGTTGATTCTGACTCATAGTGATCTTATAGGGCAGGATAGAACTGCCCCTGTGAGTGTCTGTGACTGGAAATCATTCCACGAGTAGAAAACCCTGCTTTGTCCTGGTTTCAAACTCCAGACCAATGTCCAACTACTACCCCACCTGTGATCTTTTTTTTTTACTCACCCCACCTGTGCTCTTTTACTTGTTACTTAATTCTGTTTAAAGTTTTCACCTTGCACTGTCTATTGGGGCATCCCTCTCAATCCAGGCACCCTCTATCTCTGTATCTGAAAAAGGAAAATTCCATCGCTGCTTCTGAAAAACCTCAAACCTCTTCTTGTGCAATGGATTCTGACTTAATAATGACTCTGTAAGAGAGAGTACAATGGTCACCTTGGGCTTCCAGGGTTGTAAATCTATTTTTTTTGCCAGATTCTTGTTAGAGTTTAATGTGCATTAACTAAAATGTGTACAGGGTCATGGTAAATGTGGTTAGGAACTTTATTACACTTTGGGCATTTTGTTCAGAAAGCACAGCACATTTTAATATAGGAATAGTTAGGTTATACTTAATTTGTGCCCAAGTAATAATGAAACATTTGTTTTTCATCTCACATATTTCCCTCTCAGGCCTGTCCCATCTCCTACCAGCTTGGAGTGACCTTTGGCTATGTGGCCGGGCTTGCTACTTCACCATTCTGGAGTTACTGGAAGAGGAAGCAATTGCATAGGAGAACAATTAATGGGAGCCAAAGGAGAAGATATTTCTCAGTGCAGGTTCCATAAAGACTGTGCAGAAATATGTATGGTCATATCTCAGCAGTTCCATTTACAGTAGTTTTCTCTTCACCATCTATGTAGATACAACATGATGTGATTGTAGCTTTCTAAAAACTATGAAACCCCTGAGAGATTGTATTTTCTATTGAAATAAAGTACAGCGTCTGGGGTCTCAAAGGCTTGAAAGCAAACAAGCAGCCATCTAGCTCAGAAGCAATAAAGCCCACATACAAGAAGCACACCAGCCTGTGCGACCACGAGGTATTGAAGGGATCAGGGATTAAAGAACTAGAAATTACATCATTACAAATGAGGGAGAGTGCAGATTGGGGGCCAAAGCCCATCAATAGGTGAAGTGACATCCCTTACAGAGGGGTTACAGGGAGGAGATGAGCCAGTCAAGGCACAATGTAGCAATGATGAAATATGCAACTTTCCTCTAGTTCTCAAATGCTTCCTCCCACCCACTATCATGATCCCAATTCTACCTGACAAACCCACTAGACCAGGACATGTACACTGGAACTGGAAACATGGGGGAATTCAGGACAGATGATCCCTTTAGGACCAGGGATGAGAGTGGTGATACTGAGAGAGTGGAGGGAAGGTGGAGTAGAAAGGGGGAACCAGGTACAAGGATCTACATATGACATCCTCCCTGGGGTACGGACAACAGGGAAGTAGGTGAAGGAAAACATCGGACAGTGGATGATATGACAAAAAATGATAATTTTTAAATTATTAAGGGTTCATAGGGGAGGGGGAGTGGGGAGGGAGGGGAAATATGGGGAGCTGATATAGGGGAAATAAGTAAAAGGAGGATGTTTCGAGAATGATGATGACAACAAATGTGCAAATGTCATCTGCATACAATTGATGTATGTGTTGATCGTGGAAAGAGTTGTATGCGCCCCCAATAAAATGATTTAACAAAAAATGAAATAAAATATTTATAATATAGTGTGGTTTCAGAGGCTATTTACTGCTTCTTGCATCTTTAAGAAACATTATCGGGCTGAGCCCCGGTGGCTTAGTGGTTGTGAGCCGGACTGCGGCCCACTGGGATGGAGGTTCAATTCCAGCAGTGGGGCTGGGCCTCCTACTCCCACCACCGGAGAGTAGTGATGCTTAAAAAAAAAAAAAAGAAAAGAAAAGAAAAGAAAAGAAACATTATCAGTGAACTCTAGACAATTCTGAGAGCAGTTTTGTTTTTTGTCCCCCCTCCCAGTTTTAAACTGCTTTTTCTAAGAGGTCAGCATATGGCTTAGCATTCCATAGGCTTTCTGAATAAGAGAGGTCATCATCTCCTTGGCGGCTGAAGACCTTTCTCATGGAATCAAGCAGCAGTTAACACTACTACTTCTTCATCTTCTTCTTACTGTGTGTTTCCGTGGAGCTAAAATGTCTATGATCGCCTCATCAAAAACAGACTTCAATCCCTCGAGATTAAAGCTGACCATTTCACATAGCACTGGTTTCTTTCGCTAGTTTCTCTCCTTGTTCCACACATCGAGGTTTGTCCTTGCTTTTATTCATTAAAAGGGTGCATTGGATGGGTATGCCTTAAGTTCTGGAACCCACTCCTCATTCACTTTTGGGAATGCAGCTGGATTTACCAGAGAGGCATAGAAGGTAGACATTGGTCATCCGGTAAGATAGAGATTTCAGACTGTCAATATCTTCCTGTCTGGCCGCTCCCTAGAGTTCCAGAAGATACGATTTGCCTGTCATGGCAGCGCTTACCCCCACCCTATTGCCCATCCACTCACACATGAGCCATGCTGAGACCTCCCCTTTCATGGCCCTCTTGAAGCGCCCCCCACAGGCCCAGAGCTCAGCCCTAGCTGCTTCTGTGTACAGTAGGACCGCCCCCACCCCTGTCCCCAAACAGTGGTTCCCTCTGCCCAAGGGGAGGAGGTGGTGTTAAATCTTTATGGAAGCAGACTGTTGCATCTTTCTCCCATGGAGCAGCTGGTCCAGGGAGGTGGGAAGTTTTTTTTTTAATCTGTCAAGGGCTGTTTGAATCCCGGGAGCATCATTCAATGGCCATGCCAGTCAAACATCCCTTTCATTCACCCCTAATGTGATGGCAAGGAGCTCTGGGGGCAGAGTGGTTACACACTGGGCTGCCATCCAAAAGGTTGGCAGTTTGAAACCATCAGCTGCTTGGCGAGAGAAAGACAGGGCTTTCTATTCCCTAAACAGTTACGGTCTTGGAAATCCACAGTGGCAGTTCTACCCAGGACGATAAGGGTCACTGTGAGTTGGAATCGACTCGATGGCAGTGAGTTGAGCGTTTGGGAAGGCTTCCTTTTCGGTCAGTTCTGACTCATTACGACCTTAAAGGACAGAGTAGAACTGACCCAGGACGTTTCTCATAGGCTTTCATCTTTATCAGAACACTGTGACGCTTGTCTCCTTGGGGGGCCACTGGGTGAGTTCCCACAGGTAACCTTTTGGTTAGACGTCAAGGGTTCAACTCATAGAAGTGAACGCCGGCATTGGTACAACGATAAACATTCCCTAGACTTTAGATTAGTATGCTTATAGAGTGCTTATCACAACAACAACAAAAGCAACAGCAGGGAATAATGGGATTAGAGCTTAAAATCTGAGCACCCTGCAGACGAAGCACAACAAACTGGACGATCGTGAGGTGTTGATGAGACCCAAAACAAAACATATTGCTGAGAACGAAGTGGTTGGGGCAAAGACCCCAATCTCATCTGTAGACGATAGGACATCCCCTCACTAAAGAATTGTAAGGAAGTGACGAGTCAGGCACCGATGAAACACACAATATTCTTCTGCTTGCTTGAGGCTTCCTCATCCCCCACTAGCATGACCCCAGTCCCAGCTTTCAGTTCTGACTAGACTGGAGCATGTACACAAGTACAGATAAGAGCCCATGACACATGGAATCCAGGTCAGATAAATCCCTCAGGAATAGAAATGGGAGTAGTGACACCAGGAGGTAAGAAGGAGGGGAAAAGGGGGAACCGATCGCAATGATCCACGATGCATAACCCCCCCTAGGGGGGGTCATGAACAACAGAAAACTGGGTGAAGGGAGAGAGCGGTCAGTGTAAGAAGATATGAGGACAAGAACGGGTGGGGGAGGGCGGGGAGAGAAGAAGGGAGGAAAAAAGAGGGGCTGATACAAGGGCTCAAATAGAAAGTAAATGTTTAGGCTGAGCCCCGGTGGCGTAGTGGTTGTGCGCAAGACTGCGGCCCACTGGGACGGAGGTTCCATTCCAGCAGTGGGGCTGGGCCTCCTACTCCCACCACCAGAGAGCAGTGATGCCCCCCCCCCCACAAAAAATTTCTTTCCAATGCTGTCAACTTGTTGAGATGAGGAAGTCCCAACACTTGAATGTGTTGGAAAATGTTAAAGGCAGGCAGACAGACAAACGGACACCGGGTCACAGGGCTTCCTCATCTCAAGTTAGGACTGAGAGCGAGAATGGAGCTTTTCTAATGGGTATATATAATGGGGCGTATAGTTCTTTCATAAGGCATGTGTGTCATACTCAAACATACACCATAATCAATAGGTAATATGAGCAGTTAACATAATAAACCAGGAAGGAGGTGAGTCAGTGTCTTGACCCAGTATTAAATGATCTCAACCCCACCCCCCACTGAGCCCCTCCAGGGGTCTTCTACCTTTCACAGTGGTTTGGCATGGAATCTGATTGCTCCTTTTTGTTTTTGTTTGGGCATCACTGCCCTCAGGTGGTGGGAGTAGGAGGCCCAGCCTTTGCTCTGTGGAGCTGGAATTGAACCTTCATCCCAGTGGGCCGCAGTCCTGCGCACAACCACTACGCCACCGGGGCTGAGCCCTCTGATTGCTCATATGTACAGATTGCCTCAGGCCGAGGGATATAACCAGACACAGAAATGATTCATCTTATAGAGTAGCTCTTTTATGAGGTTACTGGAGGGACTGTGTCCAGTTATGAGAATGTATACTAAAATTCATTTATATCTCCTAACAGTGAGAATCTTCCCCCACCAGAGTCAACTTTCCAGACCCATAATTATGAGCATGGATAATTTAGCTGGATGACAATCTCTTCCAATCCCTCAGTTTACCACATTAATTGAAAGAAAGAGAGAGAATAACAACGGAGGATAATGCGATTGTGATAAGGGTTGTATGAACCCCCTGATAAAATGATTAAACCATCCCCCCACAAGGATTCAGAATATCACAACAAAACCTTCTTCGCTGACAGCTATGCTAAACAAGCATCAGTAACTAAGGTAATTACTTCTGTAATCACTCAAACAGAATTCAGAGATAAGTTCCTAATTTAGCAAAAAAAAAAATACTCTGAAAAACATTTGTAGGATCATTGCATCAAGAAAATCAGGGGGTTTTAAACAGTTTGTGGGGGAAAATGGAAAGAAGAGATAATGGAATTTTCCCGTGATCCTTTTGAAGATCCCTCATAATTGGCACTCTAAGGATGAGTGACTGGTCGTACGAAATCCTTTAATATGTAATTTAGCAAAAAAATTGTCCTGCTATTATCTGCAACAGCAGAGATAAATTGCCCATGATATTAAAACCAACACTGTGGGTTAAGTGTAGGGGTCCTGCCAAGGGTGTTTCTGAAATATGTCTTACATGCCGGTGACCCGATTCTGGCAAACTGAAAAAGAGTCATGAATGAGGTCCACACCTTCAACCAAAACCCACCTACAAATCCCACCTGGGTTCGAAATGCATCTGATTCTTTTTTTTTTAGGGTGTTGATTTTCTTGTCAGAAAACTATGGTCCTAATTTGTCTAAGTGTGTAGAAAACACCCCCCACCCACAAAGCCCGTTTTACCCCCATCCCACCCTCAATCTGGGGAACTGTAGCTTCTTTCTCCAATGAGAGGGGAACTTATTTTATGGACATTGCTACTCAGGAACTTTATAAAGTGTTACCTTTTTGCCCAGAAACTTCCCTGCCCTTATCACCCACAGGCCTCATAAAAAGAAGAGATAATGAATTGAACTTCACAACTAAAGTTCACAAATCTCCCTGAAAAGCTAGGAATTCCGAAGGTCTAAAGTATTATTGTTAGCTTTAATGTTTATTAAAGCTATGAGATTGATAAGATCAACCCCCCTCAAGGCTCGGTGGGCCAGGATGCACTCTACTCTCTCTTCCTCCCCCTTTATTTACTCTCCTGTGCTTTGGTCAGACATGCCCCTCTCCCTGAGCTGCAGCTTCAGAGCTGTCCTCCAAAGCAAACTCCCCTGGGGGGAGGGATGGTTGTCTATGTAGTTGGGATTGGGCCTGGGTCCTCAGACCTCTTCCCTTGTTCCCCGCTCCATGCCATCGCACTACATTCACCGGGTTTAAGTTTGGTCCCTTTTTCCCTGTGGAGATATAAACAATACCCTCCCCTTGGTGAGTTAGTATCTCATACCCCCTCTACACATCGCCGTCTTCCCCTTCGTGATATGATCGCTGAAGACAAATATGTGCATAAGCAAATGTGGAGAAGAAAGCTGATGGCACCCAGCTATCAAAAGATATTTGGGTTCTTAAAGGCTTGAAGGTAGATAAGCGGCCATCTAGCTCAGAAACAACAAACCCCACATTGGAGAAGCACACCAGCCTGTGTGATCACAAGGTGTCGAAAGGATCAGGTATCAGGCATCAAAGAACTAAAAATAAGATCATTATAAATGAGAGGTGTAGGGGAAGTGACATCCTCTTATAGAAGAGTCACAGGGAGGAGATGAGCCAGTCAAGGTACAGTGTAGCAACCATGAAATATGCAACTTTCCTCCAGTTCTTAAATGTTTCCTCCTCCTCACTATCATGATCTCAATTCCACCTTACAAATCTGCTTAGACCAGGGCATGTACACTGGTAAAGACAGGAATTGGGAACATGGGAAATTCAGGACAGATGATCCCTTCAGGACCAGGGCTGAGAGTGACGGTACTGGGAGGGTGGAGAGAAGGTGGAGTAGAAAGGGGGAACCAATTACAAGGATCTACACATAACCTTCTCTCCGGGGTACCGACAATAGGGAAGTAGTTGAAGGGACACATCGAAGAGTATACGATATGACAAAATAATAATACTTCACAAATTATTAAGGGTTCATGAGGGAGAGGGAAGTGGGGACGGAGGGGAAGTATGAGGAGCTAATACTAAGGACTTAAGCAGAAAGAAAATGTTTTGAGAAGGATGATGGAAACAAATGCACAAATGTGCTTTGCATACAATAGATGTATGTATTGATTGTGATAAGAACTGTGTGAGCCCTCAATAAAATGATTAAAAAATAAACAAGGGGGGTTGAGCCCTGGCGGTGTAAGTGGTTGAGTGCGGGACTGTGGCCCATGGCCTTGGCGGTTCAGATCCAGCGGCGACTCTCAGGAGCTGTACTGGGTAGCGTCCACGACCACCAGAGGCAGTGATGCCCACAAAAAAAAACAAAAAAGAAAAAAAGAAAGAAAAAAATAAGGGGAAAAATTTTTTTGGAGTGATGGCAGGGGATTTGGGGTAAGGGGGAAGCTAATAATAGTGAGTGCAATAAAAAAGAAGATTTACTAAAAAAAAGATCAATCCCCTCTGGGACTCACAATTTATCTCCTTGGGAATCAATAACAGGTCAACCATGTCTCTGTGAATTTCACCCTCAGTTTTTGATGCTACCTTACGACAAGCAGATATGATTCATTACTGTGAAGGATTCATATAAGACTTCTAGCTTTCTCACCAATAGGTAAGAGCCTGGAGATTTTGGTTTCTGGAAAAGAAACTGGAGTAAAACAGCTCTTGAACCTTCCTCGATAGAAGGGATCTTCCAGCAAGGTACTCTTACAAACAGATTCAAGTTTCCTAACTCCAAAGCTACAAACAGATCACTTCATCTTGATTGCTAGATACTGATTCCATCCTGGAAACCTTACACTTTGGATGTTTAAGAATCTTCCCAAAGTTCCTGTCTTCAGAGGCGGACTGCTCTCACCCTAGATGATAGAACAAGTTGTGAATAATCTCTGCTGCAGATGACTTTTCTGATTCTTCCACACCCTTTTCTACGAATTTTACTACTAATTTCACCTATCATTCCACATTGATACCTTCCAGAACACGAATGTGGTCTCCCTTGTACTCCACCCATTATTTTTGCCACCCTCTGCTCTCCTTCTATCCCTTAGTGGAAATAGACAACTCTCACATTTCAGTTATTTAGAATGTAACCGATTACTGGATCTGTCATCCCCACTTAACCCAGCTGAAAAAAAAATTTTAATAGCTCTTCCTGTACACACTTCAGGAGGTAAATTCTAGTTTACAGGTCCCCTTTTGTACTTCAGTTTGCCTCACATCATTAATCCCAACCTAACTTAGTCTGGTAAAAAAAATTGTACCTCGACCTCACCTCAAAGAAATGCTTCTTCTGAAGTCATTCTAACCCTATCAAGAAGGCCTGGTCAATCAGAAGTAGACATGAAGATCGGACTCTCTTGGTCAGTCTGTTCTCTTCAGTCTGCTTTACAGTAACTGTTTCACTCCAACACAAGGGATGGGTCCAAGGCGAGAGACACCGTGTGGGCTTACCCTTCTTGTACTACATGATGGCTAGACTTCCAGTGCCATCTGTGCTCCACTACTTCATATTTGAACCGAAGCCTGCCACCCACTAAGTTAGATTGTGTTTTTCAGATAATGGTTAGACATTTAAAATGGCTCTTTCTCCTGTGGATCATGTCTTCTTCTGATTGTTGGTGGGTGTTTTAAGGGACTGGTGTGTGTGTGTCATGTCTTCTTGAGAAGGGTAGCCAGAAAATTGAAGCTGAAAATTTCCAGGAGGGTTCCTTGATGACTTACAACAAGCAAACGAGAACAAGGCCTAATCCTTCGCCAGAGAGTCCATTCCAACACACACTGACCTCATGTGCATCGAAGTGAAACTGCTCTACAGGGCTTTCAGGTTCTTGGCCCACAGAGCTGCGGCCGATTGGGTCAGTAGTGTGTAACTCCTATGATGGGGAATGATCGAACCGGAAAGGAAGTCTGAAGCTTCACTCTAGTCCCAGTAGCAGTCACAAATGACGTCATTTGGGCACTAGAAGCCCAACAAACTAGTCAAAATTCACTCACTCGAGTTGTCATAGGCGGGCATAGTGCTTGACTTCCTCTTAGCTGAGGGGAGAGTTCTTACTACAACAAATACTGCTTGGGAAACCATTGCCATCAAGTTGATTCCAATGCATAGCAACGCTAATGGGGTTTCCAAGACTGTCGATGTTTAAAGGAGCAGACAGCCTCGTTGTTCTGCCTTGGAATGCCTGGTGGATTTCAACAACTAACCTTATCATGAGCATCTGAGTACTTAACACATAGGACTACCAGGGCCCTGTAGGATTTCTAAGGCTATACTATTTTGTTTGTTTATTTTGCTTTTTTGGGGGGGGCATCACTGCCCTCTGGTGGGAGTGGGAGGCCCAGCCTTGCTCGTGGAGAGCTGCTGCTGGATTTGAACCACCAAGCCAGTGGGCTGCAGTCTTGCACTCAACCACTACGCCACTGGGGCTCAGCCGGCTGTACTATTTTTTTGGGGGAGGGGGCATCACTGCTCTCCGGTGGTGGGAGTAGGAGGCCCAGCCCCACTGCTGGAATTGAACCTCCGACCCTGTGGGCCGCAGTCCCGCGCACTACCATTACACCACCGGGACTCAGCCCCACCGGCTGTACTATTTTGACAGAAGAAGACGACTGACACACACAGCTGGTAGATCCAAACTTCTGACATTTTAGTTAGCAGTACAGTGCTTGAACCACAATTCTGTCATGGACTTCTGTATAAATACTACTGGTCAAATTGAACAGTTTTTGAGTAACTACAAGAAACAATGATTTGATTGTTCATCTGAAACAGACTCAGTTTGATTCTGGGACATGTTTTCATTGTCTGGGTCTCATAAGGTACTCCCTTGTCTTTGAGATCAGTTTCTAATAATGATTGTGTTACACTTGGCCAATGCAACTGTCCCAGAGTCCTAAATGTTACCTTACAGCCATTTTCATGTTAGAAAATGGAGCCACCCTTCTTGTAAAAAGAGTAGGAACTATCATCATCAATCATCATCAACATCACAATCCCAATTTTGCATATGAAGAAACAGAGGCAGCGAGATATTAAGGAAACTAAGCAGCCTGGCTTCTGAGTCTATGTGCTGAATTGCAATGTTGTGATACAATCATCTTTTTTTTTAATTAAAAAAATTTTTAAGTCCCTCCATTTACTTTTTTTTCTTTCACTGTGCTTTTTTTTAGGCATCACTGCCCTCTGGTGGTGGGAGTAGGAGGCCCAGCCTTCGCTCCTGCGGTGCTGGAATTGAATCTCCATCCCACTGGGCCACAGTCCCGCTCACAACCACTACGCCACCGGTGCTCAGCCCGATATGATCATCTTTAAATGACATGTAAAGGCATTAATTTATGTTATGTTCAAATCCATGCAGCCTTATCACACAAAACAATTTTAATAGTAAGGCATGTAGTAAAATGGTGCCTGCATATCTAGAAAATAATGAGGATATGCATGGGAATGACAACCAGTAAAGAATCCATCAAACAGTAGTTTTTAAGGTGGTAATCAAACAAAGTCAATATTGTCCTGAAAATTTCTTAGAAAGTCCCTAAGATGAATGGTTTTTCTTTCCTACTCTTCAGAACATAGTGCAAAAATGGGCTTGTATGAAGAGCTGATCCCCGGTGGCGTAGTGGTTGTGCGTGGGACTGCGGCCCACTGGGATGGAGGTTCGATTCCGGCTCCCAGGAGCAAAGGCTGGGCCTCCTACCCACCACCAGGGCAGTGATGCCTAAAAAAAAAAAAGAGCTTGTATGAAGGTCAACTGACTCCCATTGGGCCTGGTGGGGTGCTCACAGTAAGAGTTCTGGGAAGAGAGGATGATGGCAACCTATACTTTGAACCAATTGAGAGTCTCTTCTACAGTCCAAAACAGGCAAAGAGCCTCAACAAGGTACTCAAGTCAACCTGGTCTTACTGTAGGAGGATGTGTACATCAGCTGAGCCATATGGCAAGCTAGGCCTTTGTGTTCCCAGTGATGGGTGGCTCATAACATCCCGTGATAGCCTTTTCTGGTGTTTATCAGCTCCTATAGTCAATAATGGCCTATTTGTGTCTAACTCCCAACTCCGACTGCAATTTCAGTTCATTTCCTATTACTCTTTAGATATGAAGAACAGATGGCCAATATTATCCCCAGAATCTTCCAGAGAATGGAAGACACTCATTGAAGTGACATTATTCGCCTCATCCAAACTTCTAACCTCTTCATCTTTCTTCATAAGCTTTCTTTTCCATGCAATCATTTAATCTGCATGACATTGAAATTTTAACAAGAAATGTGTTTTTCTTTGAAAAGTAACATGCAGATCATTAAAATTTTAACTTTAGGGGCTGAGTCCCGGTGGCGTAGTGGTTGTGTGTGGGACTGCGGCCCACTGGGATGGAGGTTCTATTCCAGCAGTGGGGCTGGTCCTTCTACTCCCACCACCAGAGAGCAGTGATGCCCCCCACAAAATTTTTTTTAACTTTAGATAATTAAAGTGTTAGCCCTATAAAGGTATATGCAGTTAAACGTGAGTCTCCCTCTCAACTAAGACCGCTCATTCCTCCCACCTCTAGAAGCAGCTGTTTTCCCTAGCGTCTCCTTTCAGAGATTTTTTCTTTCTTTCTTTTTTTAAAGATCACTTTATTGGGGGATCTTACAGCCAGAGATTTTTCTTGGCATATCCAAGGGTTTAGGAATTTATTCTCCTTAAACATTCTTTTTCACTGCCACAAATATTCATTAAGCTTTTAGCAAATGCCAAGCCAAAGGAGCCTTGATGGCATAATGATCATAATGATGGCATAATGATGGCACTCAGCTGCTAACTGAAATATTGGAAGTTCAAACCTACCCCTTGGTTCTATGGGAAAATACCCAGCCATCTTCTTCCATAAATCTCCTAGTCTAGGAAGCCGTCTGGAGCAGCTGGGGTTGCTATGAGTTGTAATTTCCTCGATGGCATACAACGGCAATGGGCCTACTGACTCCTGGGGTCACAGTAAGAGGAGGGTCCAGATATGGTTTTCGGCCTACAGGAAGCTCAAACTCTATTAAGGGACATCAGCATAGTCACTTGCTTATTAAATATTCATTGAAAGCCAGGTGGCGTGTAATCCACTGAATAAACAGTTAGCCATTACCTGGAAGGTTGGCAGTTTGAATCCACCAGACATTCAATGCGAAGGAAAATTTGGTGAACCACTTCCATAAAGATGATCACCTTGGCGATCTTTGAGACTTGTTTGGAGGTTCTAGCAGGGGAGTGCAGTGCCTCGTATACCCTTGACCGAAGGACGTTCCTCCTTCTATTGAGGAAGGTTGTCCTCTTCAGTCGAGCATGCAGCTTTGGGAGGGGACGCACATGGAGGGGACGGGAGGAAGGGAACACCTGCCTAGCCAGCCAGATCAGCTGATTCAACCCTGATGATCAGTGGGGTGACAGATGTCGCAGCCAGATTGCCCTCACATCCATACCTTGGCAATCCTATGGGCTAGTTCTGCTCTGTCCTACATGGTTGCTGTGAGTCTGAACTTACTTGATAGTATGTAACAACAACAATAACAACAACAACAACAACAATAACTTCTCCTCCTCTAACAAGCCCATGTGTTCCATCAAGTTTTTGATGCTTGAGTTTTTAGCAGTAGAGTCTTAGGTCTTTCTGCCAAGGGGCCTCTGAGTAGATTCGAACCACCAACCTTTTTGGTAGCAATCATGTACAGTATATATGCAAGTAAAAGCCGAGCCGAATTTCATCTGAGGCACCTAATTTTACCACAAAACTGCATTCAAATGTGTTGAAGTAGTCGGTTTACATAGGAGTATATGTAGTCCTTGATCTAAGTCATCCATACACATGAGGTCACCATGAGTAGGAGTTGACAAGAGAATAACGAGTAACGGGTTCCTGCCTTCCTAGAGCTTAGCAAGGTGAGCTGAGAAAATAGGCATGACGTGACATATGAACAAAAGATCAGAGAAGTGCCAGCATTCCGTGGGGGAAATAAGTCATAGAATCAGCCCCGTGCCCAGTGGAAAGGAGAGGGGGCGGTGTCCTGGACAGGAGCAATGGCATTGGGATCCCGTGCCAGGTTTTAGGATAAGCACTTTACATCCATGCTCTCGAGCAATCTTCACCGCTAGGTGAGAGTGCTTCTGGAAGTTGTGGTTTAGAAAGGAGACATTGGGAACACCAGAGAACCTAGGAAAGTGACCCCAGGTCACACAGCTGAGGTGCAAATTCAAATCCCTGTTTTGACAAAACCTGGACTCTTCTTCACCCTATAAATCATACTTTTGAGGCTTGGAGGTATTTCATGGGTGACTTTGATATACCTGCTCTTCTCTTCTCACCCCGTGGAGAAACACAGGCCCAAAGATTGATTGATCATTTGATCCGGCCTATTCTTAGATGAGTACCAGCTTATTATTACCTTATTTAAAGTGTAAGGTAGGGCTGAGCCCCAGAGGCGTAGTGGTTGTGTGCGAGACTGCGGCCCACTGGGACGGAGGTTCAATTCCAGCAGTGGGGCTGGGCCTCCTACTCCCACCACTGGAGAGCAGTGATGCCCACAAAAAAAAAAGTGTAAGGTGAAGAAAATGACTGGTTTGGGAGTCAGGAGACCCCAATTTCAGCTTCTGCTCTGTCTCTCAGAGACTTGGTGACTTTGGTCAAGTGGTTATCCCTTCTGCCTATCAGTATCTTCATTTGGGAAGTGTGGAGGCTGGTGGGGATCATTGTGGATATCTAGCTGTTGTTTGGTGATATTTCCACCTCTCTCAAAGGACTCATGATAGATCCTTTATGGGGAACCCCCCCCCCTCAAACACCTCTGAGAATGACACTAAACTAGGTAGGCCCATCTACTTCCCAGGCTTTTTGAAGAATGAAATTGCAGCAAGGGCAAACAGCTGGTTTCAGCAGACAGGCGACATGAGAGGTGACCAAGATAATGTCCTCTTCACCTCCACCCTCTGCTCAGGGTTCTGAACTCCTCCGCCCTCCCCGTTTCTCTGTCAATGGAAATGGGCTGGAGTTAAGGGAGGAAGTGCTTATTTAATAGATCCAATTTAATGTAGGCAATAATCAACTAGGAACTGCAAATCATCCTTAGTGAAAACTGGGGAAGAACCCTCAAATAAACAGGTTATGGCAGGAATTTGATAACCGAGGAACTTTGCCCATGCTGATTTTTGACTCAGGAGAGCAGACTGGTGACGTGCTATCAGACACACGAAGAGGCTGGGTCACCGAGTCCCATAAAGCTAAGAACAGGGAAGCTGGTTTGATCCAGAAAAGAAAGTGACTGAGGTAAGGCCAGCAGCTCCTGAGCCTCTTGCTTTCTGCTCATCTCATTTGATGCCACAGAGATTTCCAGATCAAATTCTGCTTCTTTAGAGCCACCCCAGTGACAAAAGGGTTGTCACTTCAAGGAATCCAGTTCGTAGGTAAGTGCTTTTCGTCTTTTTCTCTCTTCCTTCCTCTATTTCCTTTTCCTTTTTTCCATCCCTCCTTTGCTCCTTCTTTTCCCCTTTCCCCCTTCCTCCCTCATTCTGCACTTCCTCCCTCGCTTTCTTCCTTCCTCTTCCTTTACCTTTTCTTAAATTGGGAAAATAATATTCATCATGAAAGAACCAAACACATGCAATTAGATAAAGTCTAAAAGGCCGTCATCTTCACTTGCTTATTGTAAAATGGCGTATGAGTATATAATTGTAGAAAGTGTAAATTTTCATCCTGCCTTTGTCTCTCCCTTCCCCTTCTTTCAATTTCTCCCTCCCTATTGTCATCTTTGCTCTACCTTTTAATGTTATATAAGCAATAGAATCATACAGTGCAGGATTATATGCCATGCCATTTCATCTTGCTTCACCAACCTACCTTTACCTGCCTGACATATAGACTCACCTAATTCCTTTTAATGGTTGCCTAGTATTCTGTGGTGTAACTGTTCCATGATTTATTTATTGAGTGCCAGGTAAGTTTTCAAGCATGCTGTGGAATTGTTACAAAAGTTTAGGGGAAATGTAAGAAAGATATAAATTGGATTGTTTGCTGCTGAAAATTCTATTTTATAGATAGCGATCATATCCATTTCAACTGCCTTTTAGGCTTCAAAAATTGCCTCCAAAATATCATCTCATTTGATCGTCTTCTACAGCAACTCTGGGAAATAGACAGATTATTATCCCCATTTTTACAGATAAGGAAACTGAGGCCCAGAGAAATTAAGGGACATAAATACTTATGGTGTCATAGCTACTTACTGATTCTTAGTCTAGTCTTCTTATAGCCCTGCAAATTTAAGATGGACTTCATCTAGCAAGTCACAAAATATTTAGATACTGTTAGTTTTAAACTTGCAGTTAAGAAGAAAAAACTTGCAGTTAAGAAAATCTTACAAGCCATACTAATTCCCATATTAGATTAATAAACATGGCAGAAGAGTACTTGGTAAATATGAAGAGCCTTATTAATGACTGGCACTCACTGCAAGTTCAAAATTCACTTCATGTTCTAAATGGCCTCTGTTACATTAAATGTAAAGTGAGCCCATTCACTTCAAATCCCACTTAGAAGTGGAAAGAAACACAATCGATTGCATTACCCTTTAGGAAATATGGTGTTTAAATTGGCCAAATCATTTTGAAGTGCATTTTATTCAAAATCAGAAAATGTTCACAGGTATCTTACTGCCAAGTTTTACTAATATGTTTCAGTAGGGGTTATAGTTTAAACACCATAGGGGTTGGATAAAGGGGAGCTTTTCAGTGTGTTTCCTCAATAAGCAGCTTTAGTTACAATTACGTAAGGAGAGAATTGGGTGAATGTAAGGAAATGGTCAGGTTTCTCTACCCAGAAATAGAAGAACTCTTTCAAATGTAGGAGTGAGTGGATGAACTAATTTCTTTCTATCAGGTCTTCCTTCAAAAAAAATTTTTTTTAATAAAACAGCAAGTAGTGTGATTGAAGTTGGATGCATTAAGGTCAAATGCATCGGTCTTCGTTTTCTTTTTTATTTTGTTTGTCTTTTGGGGGGCATCACTGCCCTCTGGTGGTGGGAGTAGGAGGCCCAGCCTTTGCTCCGTGGAGCTGGAATTGAACCTCCACCCCAGTGGGCTGCAGTCCTGCTATGCCACCGGGGCTTAGCCCTGTCTTCATTTTCTAAGGCTGCACATTTACTCACTGCCTCCCTGTCAGGGAGCCCATTGTAACTCATGGCCACCCTACAGGACAGGGTAGACCTGCCCGTGGGGGTTTCCCAGACTGGGACTGGGACTAGAAAGCCTCACCTGTCTCCCTCAGAGCAGCTAGTGGTTAGTAGCCAATGCTGAAACCACTCCACCACAAGAGTTCTCCCTAGGATGGCCACTGCTTTCGAACTACTATGACGTGAGGGCTTTAAACAATAGAAATGCACGATCTCAGAGGGCTGGAGGTTAGGGATTCCAATTAGGGTCTCAGCCGTGTTTATTACTTATGAGAGCTGGGAGAGAGGAACTCTTCCCTGCCTCTCCCCTGGCTTCTGGTGGCTGCCGGCAAGCTTTGACCTTCTTGGGCTTGTGGATGCATCTTCCGGTGGCACCTTACTCCTGTGTCTGTTTTCTTTTTGTTGTTGTTGTTTTTTGTTTTTGTGGGCATCACTGCCTCTGGTGGTCGTGGGCGCTACCCAGCGGCCACTGGATTTGAACCGCCAAGCCCGCGGGGTGCAGTTCCGCACTCAACCACTTACGCCACCGGGGCTCAGCCCTGTTTTCTTTTTTTTAATAAGACACCAGTTAGACACGATTAGGACCCACTCCACTCTGATGGGACCTTAACGGATTTTAGAAACGCAGTCCTCTTCACAGGTACCAGAGTTTGGAGGTCAATATATTCTTTGGAGGAGACAATTCAATCCATAACAGTATCAAAAGTTGTTATTATATATTTATAGTCTATCTTCTCTATTGACTTTACCATGAGGATTTCTAGTATGTAATACCATATCTGACACACAGTAGGGATTTGATCATATTTGTTGAGTGAGTATGCAGATACATCCATCAGTGAGATTTCATTAAGGCTGGAGAACTCAGACAAGTATCTCTTTTGTGGCTGTCTGATATGGCTTTAAGCAATAGAAAGAGGTTTTTTTTTTGGGGGGCATTACTGCCCTCTGGTGGTGGGAGTAGTAGACCCAGTCTTGCTGCTGGATTTCAACCTCCAACCCAGTGGGCTGCAGTCCCGCACACAACCACTACGCCACCGGGGCTCAGCTTTAGAAAAAGGTTTTACAAGAGATGAGAAGTGTGATCACTTGCATTTAGAAATTGTTGGTTCTGCATCTGAGATGGATATATTTCTGACTTTTGAACCCAGGTTTAGACAATGAAAGAACACATCAGATTTTGGATGCTTTATGGATTGATTGCCACGACAAGTTTTGTCTTTCTCTCAGGTAAGAAAATGCATTCTTAATGTCTCTACAATATATCATATACAGTTGATAATGGAAAGAAGCCATTGGAAAATGTCTGACAGTAGAGATTTGCTGTGATACCCATCAATAACTTCTTTTTGTTCAATATGGCTTTAGGCCAAGTGAGAGCTTCAAGAAATGAGTTCATTCATTGGAGATTATGCTCAACTCATGGACTACCAGTAGGCAATGGCTTGGACTATTGCTTGGCATTTCTTTCTTTCTTTTTTTTAATATAAAGGAAAGATTCATATACAAGAGGAATGGAACATTGAGAAAGCATCCCAAATCAGTCCAGTCCAAGGTCATAAGTCCAGTATTAGTCCATATGCCCAATACCAGTCTATAAATTCTCCTTCCGACTCACGAAGCATGGTGCAATGACACCAGGACAATCGCAGGGCAGTGGGTGCAGAGTCTTGTGTGTCCGGCAGCAGTAGAAGCATCCCCGGATTGGCAGAGGTCTCTCCAGGTCTCCTTATTTCCAGGACTCAGGGACTATCAGCAATATCCATTGGTGGTGGAAGCATCTCAGCACTGGCAGGGGCTTTTATGTGGCTTCTCCGGCCCCAGAGATTTGGTTCCATCAGGATAAGCCCATGTGGCTTCTTCCCCAGCTCCTCCAGTCTCCAGAAATCAGGATCTATCATTGTTCTTGGTATTTCTTAATATAGCTCTGAAATACCATTTGGTTACTGGTCAACACCTAACAAAAGTTTTGGGTTTTCTTTAGATTGTTTCCTCTTATGTGCGCACTGCTTAATCAGGGTGCAGTAAAGTACTGATGAAACACACGATAGTCCCTGGGTTCTTTGAGGCTTCCTCACTCCACACTATCATGACCCCAGTGCTTTTCAATGCAGGCTAGGTAGGAGCATGTGCATAAGTACAGCTAAGAAGTAAGATCCCATGACACACGAAGTCCAATAACAAGAATGTTAGTAGGGTATGGGGAAAGTGGGGAGCAGCAGAGGGGGGGGGGAAGGGGAACCGATAACAATGATTGACACATAACCACACACATACACCTTTGGGGACAAATAGCAGAAGCCACCACGGGGGAAGGAAGACAGTTGTCTTTGTAAGACAGGAAAATTATAGTTTATAATTTATCAAGGGGTTACAAGGGTGGAGGCTGGGAGGGAGGGAAAAAAGAGGAGCTGATATCAAGGGCTCAATAGAAAGTAAATGTCTAGAAAAATAATGTGTGCAACTTATGTAAACATATGCTTGATATAATTAATGTATGGATTGTTATAAGAGCTGTAGGAGCCCCCAATAAAATAATCTTTACATAAAATAATAGGCTCCTGGGAACATTATGATACCATCTTTCTCTCTCCATGATAGGTATATGGCAGTGATCATAGAACACATATGAGGAAAACGGAGATGGATTAAAAGCTAGACATTGTGACAGAATTGAAGCTAGATTCTCTCTTTTTTCTATTTTTAATGAATAGATGATGAAGGCAGTTCAATTGAAGTAGCCAGTAATTGGGAGACTTAAGGGGGAAGGCTTCCTTGGGAAATTGTAATCTTGCCGTATTAAGTAAGTTCAGTTAATAAAATTATTCATTTAATATGAATATTTAATAAGCTAATATTCATTTAGCTTAAAGGTCAGATCTGCCAGTGAGGGCAATTCTTGATGAAACAGAACTCAGGTTTAAGTTGAGCTTCCCTCAGATTTGAGAACTAATATCCCAGGAAAATAACAAATCATCATCACCATCCACAGCAAACGCTGACTGGCATCTTGCGTCAATTCCTGATGGGAAACCGTGGTTCTTTTGGTAAAGGTTGAAGTGGGGACTAGGGGACACAGTAGCAGCTGTTACCTATCCTTTCACACCTGTTAAGTGTTGATTTGTCTCTGTCCTACTTGTTTCCCCAAAGATTGGTAAGTGTGCTTTCCTTGTTGCTTCTTTAAAGTTCTTTTAAAACTTATTTTTGTTATAGTTGAAAAGATACTTTTTTTCCATCCAGTGCATCGTTATTTAACATAACCAGTGCAGTTTTTAACACATGTTCTAGGCACTCAGTGCATATTTGCTGAGTTAATGGACTAAGGCAATTTGAAATGACTAAATGTTGAACACATGTATACTGTTGATGTGTGCAGCACAAGCTATAGTGGCTTTTTTTTGTCAAGGCCATGGAATGGAGGGAACTAAGAGTTTCACTGCTGTCATGGAATAACACATGAAGACTATGGTACCGGAAAGTTTGGATGGGGTTGTGGGGCAAGTCATGGGTTGAGAGAAATATCATGTATGGATTTTAGACCTGCAGAGGTGACTTTAAAGCCAGTTCCAGGGTTGCCTAACTCTCAAATTCATGACTAAAGCCAATGATTCTCTTAGGATATCAGGCAGTTAGGTATAATTGTCCTTCACTGGTAAGAAATTCATCATTTTCTTCCTGAAATAAAATGACTCTATCCTTGAAACAGTGATATAAGTAAGGTTCAGTCTCTTTTAAGTTGCAGGTGAGTCATCCACCTGCACCACCCAACTGTGAAGGCCATTGTGGGGAGAGGGCTAAGGTTCAAGTTTAGATCAAGCTGAGTGACTCAAAGATGCTCTAACAGGATGGAGCTAAAGTGTAAATTCCAGCCCGTGAAAGAATACCATGGATCCAGAAGGAGAAGCCAAATCTGTTAGAAGGTCTCAGAGGTGAGATCAAGGGCCAGAAAGAAGGGAAGTCTGAGGTCAGGAGCCAAATAATTGTGGGAATTGAGGTAAGGAATAAAAAGGAAGTCAGAGACTGAGGTTGTCAGTAGAACTCAGTTTCGTGGCGTTCCTTTTTCTTGGTGTTAGGTGCCCTCTAGTAGGTCCTGCCCTACCGTAAGCCTATGTAGAACAGAATGAAACACCGCCCGGTCCTGCAACACCCTCACCACGATGGTAGAGGCCCTGCTTGTAGCCTCTGTGTCAGGCCACCTCACTGAAGGGTCTTCTCCGTTGTCACTGGTCGTCCCCTTTCCCTGCATGTCCCTTATTGGAAAAGAGCCCTGGTGGGGTAGGGAGTTCCACGCTGGGCTAGTGACTATGAGGTCTCGAGTGTGAACTCTCCAGTTGCTCAGTCGGAGAAAGACGAGGCCTTTGTTCCCAGTTCTACTCTGTTCTATGGGGTCACTATGAGTCAGAATGGCTCCAGTGAAAGTGAGTTTGGAGAATTTCTTCTCTTATTGGTGTCCATTAGCGGCTTCAGAATGGATGGGTTAGTGGTATTGATTTAAAGGCATAAGACTAGAGCAATTCTCTCCACATCCCCCCATAAAACACACACACACACACACACACACACAACTTTCTACTGTCAATTGGAGCAGGATCATCTTTGCTGAGCCAAAGTGTGTCATACAGGCTCTAGGACATTCTTTCTTTTTTTTGGGGGGGGGGCATCACTGCTCTCCGGTGGTGGGAGTAGTAGGCCCAGCCCCACTGCTGGAATTGAACCTCCGTCCCAGTGAGCCGCGGTCCCGCGCACAACCACTACGCCACCGGGGCTCAGCCCTGGAGTAATTCTTGAGATATTCTAGCAGACATACAGGCAGCCTGACTAGAGATCTTTCTAAAGGCCCTAAAGTAAGGTGACCAGATGTCCCGCTTTTTAACAATTTAACATCATCCGGCAGCGCTTTCAAATTAAAATAAAAATATTACAATACTATTTTTGCTTTCTATGAACATGCTTATTGCTCCCTATAGAGCAAATTTTTATCAAGGGACTCCCCCCCCCACCTCCGGTCAATGGTGTCCTGCTTAAAATCTGGTCACTTTACCCTAAAGTGATGTTAGAAAATCCAGCTTGTGCTATAGAGGCCAACTAGGTGAGCATCAATCAAGATATGAGGGAAGTGGAGAGACAAAACCTTCTTCAGTTGGAAAGGTGCTTGAATAGCCAGGGTCCAGAAAAGGCCCTATCGATCTCATTTTTCCCAATAGGGAATTTCTTTGGTGAGGAAAGAGAAGCAGAGGAGGAAATTTTTAGTAGAAACTGTAAAATTCTGTATACGATCTAGATTCTTGAACATATGAATTTCGGTCTACATGAACTACAATGAAATAAAATGAAACATTCATACTCAAACAAGTCACATTTTAAATACCCCCAAAGCCACATGGGGCTCGTTGTTACCACACATTGGGCAGTTCGGATTTCGAATGTTTCCATCCACAGAGAAAATTCTACAGTGCCGTTGGAGAAGCTTGTGGGAATTGACCTTTGGAGAACAGAGCTTTATAACAGCTTTATTGGAATATAATTTACATACCATAAAGTTCAATCATTTAAAGCATACAAGTCGATGGCTTTTAGTATATTGACAGAGCTGTGCAAACATCACTATTATCTAATTACAGAGCATTTCATCATCCCCCAAAGAAATTGTGCCATCATTTAATAGTCACTTCCCTTCTTCCCCTCGCCCTCTACTCGACCTAGTTAAGCCCTCATTGACTCTCTGCCTATATGAATTTGCCTGTTCTAGGCATCTCATATAAGTAAAATCATACAATATTTTTTTTCTGTAACTGACCGACTTTACTCAGAAGAATATTTTTAAGTGTCACCCACGTTGCAACATGTATCTGAACGCTGTGACTCGCTATGACTGAGTACTAATTCTCTATGACATAGATGTACCATGCCGTGTTGGCATATTCCTCTGATGATGGACATCGAGGTTGCTTCTACCTTTTGCCTATTGTGACGTATTCTGCAATGAACAGTGGTGAGTGGGTATCCGCTGCCTTCTTGCCTGTCTGTTCTTTGAATTCCACGTTTCACTTTGTGAGGACCTGCCAGACTACTTTCCACAGGACTGGACCATTTTAAACTTACCATTGCTGGTCATCTTGATGGGGATACAGTAATATCTCAAGGGGCTTTTGACTTGGATTTCCTAAAGTAAACCAGGCAGTGCTTTGGGTTAGGTGTTGGGCTGCTCACTGTAAAGTTGGGGTTCAAGCCTGCCAGCTGCTTCAAGGGAACAAGAAAGTCTAGTGAGGGTTGCTGTGCACTAGTGTCATTTTACGGGCAGGGGGGTTGTCTTGGTTTGGAGTGGGTAGTAACCCTGAGAAGGCGTCCCAGTGGTGCTGCCATGTAAGTGTGCGGGACTGCTGACTGTCACGTCATCGGTTTTAACCCACGCTCCACTCCAAGGGAGAAAGATGATGTTCCTATAAAGATTTACAATTTGGGAAACCTTACAGAGAGTGTCTGTGATTTGAAATCTACTTAATGGCAGTGGGAGGGACACCTAGCATCTTTTCACATGTGTGGTAGTGTTTTTAGCTCAGCACTGTTCAGAAAAGTTCACAGGAGATTTTGTGAGCGACCAGGTGTGATTGAGAGCAGTGTGTTCTGACTCCAACTATCCAGAATTTGGTCACACGAACCTCATTTCAGACACAAGGCATGCGTTTGGGACCACCCAGTCACCCCCTCGGGTTTGGTAATTCACTAGAAGGACTTCCAGAATTCGGGAAAGTACTCTACCTATCATTATGGTTTTATTGCAGTGAAAGGCTATACTTGTCAGTCAGGACCAGTTAAAGGGAGAGCTGCCTGGGGCAAGATCTGGGAAAATTCCCAAGGAATACCCACTGGTGACAATATGAAGAATAACGTCAACTAGGAAAAGGCACCTAAGCCTCAGGGCCCAGGGTTTTTAGTGAGGCTTTGTTACGTAAGCATGCTTGCTTAATTGATTCCATGGCCAGATGTTGTTTGTTCGGTGCAGCCGACTTGGTTCTGACTCACAGTGACCCTGTGGCCATATGACTCTCTGCTATTGTGTCAAGGCTAACTCACAGCGACCTTCTGTGGCTTCTGAGACAGCAGCAGTTTATGGGAGTACAAAATCCAGTCTTTTTCTTGTGGAGCTGCTGCTCGTGGTTTTGAACTGCGGACCTTGTGGATGGCAGCCCAACTCATAGCCACCACACCCCTCGGCTCCATGTAGTTGAACTTAATCGCTAGCTGCTCTCCTTGGGGAGCAAGCTGGTGTTTTATGACTCAGATCACCTAACTTTTTCTGGGAAGGGACATCACTGCTCTCTGGTGGGAGTGGGAGGCCCAGCCTTGCTCCTGGAAAGCTGCTGCTGGATTTGAACCACCAACCCAGTGGCCCGCAGTCCTGCACATAACCACTACGCCACCGGGCCTCAGCCTCAAATCTCCACACTTTTAATCACCTGCTTATTCTTTCTGGTGAGGGCAGCCTTCACCCTGGGACAACTAACCCTTTGTGGTCAGAGGGGCTCACCAGGGATGGTAAAAATATGCCAGTCACTTGGGACATTTCAAGAATTTAGGGGCTACCTTCCAGGAGAGAACGACAGACAAATTAGTTACTGGACATTCTTTGAAAATGTCAACCATTTGAAAGAATCAGTGTGCAGATAGTGACAGGAGGGTTTAAACTCAATTTTAAATTACCTCTGCTTATTAATATCAGCAGTACAGTCTTTCCAGAGGTGCCAGTGTTATACTACATTATAAGGTGGCACACTCGACACACAGAATCCAGGACAGATCACCCACCTTCCCCACAGGAAGAGTAATGGAAGTAATATCATGAGGGTAGGGGGAAAGTGAGTGGCAAAGGGGGAGAGAGGTATGACCCCCTCCCCAATGAACAACAGAAACATGGGTAAAGGGAGACAGTAGATGGTGTAAGGTATGAACATAATAATAATCTATAATCTATCAAGGGTTCAGACGGGGTGGAGGGTGTGGGAAGGAGGTAAAAAAGAGGCGTTGATACCAAGGGCTCAAGAAGGAAGAAAATGTTTTGAAAATGATGATGGCAACATATGCACAAATGTGCGTCATACAAATTGCTGTATGGATTGTTATAGGAGTTATAAGAGCCTCAAATAAAATGATTTATATATATTTAAAAGCACTAAAATACAGAGTCATAGGATACTGGCAAAGGACTAGAGTTCCATTCACTCATCATCTGTTAATCCAGTTCACATTATATATCGTATCAGAATGCCTCCTAGTGGGACACCACTCAGCTTTGCAGTCTTCTATTCACTCTAGTCAGATCCCCAAAGCATCAGCGAGCTGTCTTAGCACAAGCCAACTTCACTCCGTTAGGCATCTGGTATAATTGAGCTAAGGAACAATATCATCTCTTGCTCTGAGTCTTTAAAACACATTTTGTGAGTGTTTATGCTAGATACTTACTGAGCCTTTATTATCTCATTTAATCTTTTAAAAAACATTCTATTATGAATTAGGTGAAGGTTTACAGAGCAAATTAGTTTTCATTTGAACAATTCAGATGTTTTGTTTCCTTTCACTGATCCCAACCTCCACAGCGATAGCATCACGTATTCCACTTTCTCTCTGTGTGTCTGGTTTCCATTCCTACTTCTTTTCTAACTAACCCTTCTGAATTCTGTCTGTCCATGGGTAAATGGTGCTCTTTTGATCTCAAATAGTTGATGGATCTGAGGAGAGTATGCCTCACAAGGGTTATTGTTTACTTTATTGAGCTGCCTATAATTTGTCTGTTGAAGGTCTGTCATCTCAGGGGGTTGCACCAGTCTCTACCGCATCAGTAGGCATTGTCCTTTTTCTGCTTTTGAGTTTTTATGCTTGCTTGCTTTTTTAGCGGGGGGGGCATCACTGCCCTCTGGTGGGAGTGGGAGGCCCAGTCTTGCTCCTGGAGAGCTGCTGCTGGATTTGAACCGCCAAGCCATACTCAACCACTAAGCCAACAGGGCTCAGTCCTTGCTTTTGAGCTTCAATTCCCATTTCTCCCCTGCCCCTCAGTCCAGGACTTCCTTAATGTGAACACTTTCAGAGAGGTTGGTAGCAGTAGCCAGACACCATCTAGCTCTTCTGGTCTCATGGAGGTCTGTTCGGTCCATTCTCTTTTTTAAAGTGCCTAAGTATATTGGACTCACTTTGTTGCACAAGCACCTCACTGATTAGTTTATAAGCATCCACTGCTCGCTTTTCTCTACCTTTATACCCAAAGTTTTCCACCTACAGAAGGCACTGTTTGGTTCAGCCACCTGCTGGCCTAGATCACCTGAGGGCCTGCTCTCCCCCAAGTCATCCACTGGTATGCTAACTGATGTGGCCAAAGGCCCTCCCGGTGAATGGCAAAGACATTCCAAGTGTTTGGGAAATGATTTTGGCTCTTTAAAATCATTTTATTGGGGGCCCTTATAGTTCTTAACACAATCTATAATACACCATCCATTCATTGTGTCCAGCACGATGTTTAGCAAGTGCCTCCCATTCACATGAAAGCGTACTCCTATTTATATGGGTGAGGGTCACAGACAAATAGAATTAGTGTGTTATCTTGACCATTACGCAATCCAGTTGCATTCACCGTTAGCCTCTGTTCTGGGAGGTGCAGTGAAGACGAAGTCCATCCCAAAAGGCCCTTAAAAATTCTGACATAAAGGTGCGAAACTATTTTAAAACCTACTCCTTTTTCTCCCCCTGCCCCCTCCCCCCAATTCCTTTTTCTTAAGGTTTCCAGTCATCTCAGGCATTCCTGGGCTGTGGTCACAACTCAAATCCTCCATCCTTGTCTTCATGTGTCTGTTTCCCTCCGTCTCTGTGTGTCTTCTCATCTTGTACTGTTGAATTGAAACTCACTCTACCCTAGTATGATCTCCCGCTAGCGATTCACATCTAGAAAACCCACTGCCGTCCTGGAGATTCGGACTTTACGTGGGCATTCCAAGGCTATAAATCCTTAGCGGAGCAGATAGCTTCACCATTTGCCCACTGAGTGACTTGTAAGTTTGAGTCGCCACCTTGTGGTGAACAGTCAACACTGCCTAGACGGCACCACCAGTTCCAGGACATCTGCACTACCTTATTCCCAAGTAGGTAGGGTTCAACATCCTCTTTTTGGAAACACAATGCAAAGCACAATAGTCAGTGAGTTCTGAAAAGATAATTACAAGAACTCAAAAAGTCCCAACGCTTATATTTTAAATAATTGTTCAGGTATGGACGGCATGCCCTCTCCCTTAAGGCAGGATTTCTCTCCGTCTGTGGATGTGTGAAATACAGGGAACAAGTTATCTGCTTCCAAGCATATAAGGCTGGGTCAGGCATAGGATAGGCATTCTCATGCCACCAGGGGTAAATTGGAAGGAAAACAACGTGATGATCGGTCCCAAGCAAATGGGAAGCCCAAAGGGTCAAATTGCATTAGATTATAATGCCTAAAAGAAAAAAAAACATCTTCCCTTTGACTTGAAGAAGGCGGAGGGTATTGTCTTCCGGAATCCAGGAAGTGGTGGATCCTCCCCGAGAACTGAACCAGAGAAGTGCTACCCTGTGAATGATGCGCGATGGCATTGCGCTTGGTGACCTAGAAGGCCCCCTGGAATAAAGCATCTGCCCTCTGCAAAAGGGGCGGCCGTGGCTCCGCCCCCTGGTACCAAGGAGGCGGAAGTCTCGCCTACGGAATCCCAGAGGTGGAAGCCCCGCCCCCTGACCATCGCTGTGGTCCCGCCCTCGGGAACCTAAAGGTTAAAGCTCTGCCGGCTTTGAGGCGGTGGCTCCATTCCGTAGGATCTAGGAAGTTTCCTGCCAGAACACAGGGAAAGAAGGCCCCATCCCCGCAAATGACGACACAGAGGTCTCACCCCAGGGACTGAAGAGGTCGAGGGCCATCCCTGGAGCTGAGGAAGCGGAGGCTTAGGGTAAGAAGGCGGTTTTCCGAAGGCCGGAACTGGGTAAAGGCCCTAGAGGCTCAGAGGTTAAGCTCTCAGCTCCGAGCTCAAAGGTCCGCACTTTGAATCCACCAGTTGTTCCCTGGGGGGAAATATGTGACAATCTGCTGCCCTCAAGATTTACAGCCTTGGAAATCCTGTGAGGGAGTTGTACTCTGCCCTGTGGGGCCATTGGTGTTGCTAGGTGCCATGGAGTCGGTTCTGACCCATAGCGACGCAGTGCACAACAGCTTGAAGCACTCGCTGGTCTTAAAATTGCCCCTAGCCTTGAGCCCATTGTTGCAGCCACTGTATCAATCCATCTCATTGAGGGTCTTCCTCTGTTTCATTGTCCCTCTCTCTACTTTCCCAAGCACGATGTCCTTCTAGGAGGGCCAGTCTCTACTAACAAAATGTCCAAAGAAGTATGTACAGCAAGTCTCGCCACCCTTGTCTCGAAGGAGCACTCTGTACTTCTTCCAAGACAGATCGGCTTGCCCTTTTAGCAGTACATGGTCTTTTCAGTATCCTTCTCTGGCATCACAATTCAAATGCATCAATTCTTCCATTTTCTTTGTTCTGTGTCCAACTTTCATATCCATATGAGGTGATTGAAAATATCATGGCTTGGGTCAGGCACACTTTAGTCCTCAAAGGAACATCTTTGATTTTCTGTACTTGAAAGAGACCTTGTGCAGCAGATTGACCTAATGCGACTCATCTTTAGGGTCTTGAGTAAAAAACGACTTGACGGCAATGGGTTTGGGTTCTGGAACTGAGGACGTGAACCTTTCGGGCAGGGTTTGACAATACTCCAAAAAGTGGAATGTAAGAATAGATGGTCCCACTCACTGGGACTTGGGACGCAGAGACTGGTCCCCGTGCACTTTGACTAGGCTATTGTTAGAGCCTCTGTGAGATCTTCAATCACTGCAATAGCATCTTAACCGACGGCCTAGCTTCCTTTCTTGCTCTATCACAATCTTTAAAAAAAAATGCAGACCATTTCACCTCTTTGTTCAAAGCTCACCATTGGGCTACAACTATAATTTCTTAATAAGGCTGACCGGTCATGATGAGGGAAAGGTGAGGCTTCCTACTCCCTGAAAGATTGACAGTCTTCAGAAGCCCATAGCGGTTGTACTTTGCCCTACAGGGTCACCAGGGCTCACTCTCAATTGGAAGCTGACGGTGAGTTTGAGAGGCAACGGACATGTCATTCCTTGACCCCACCCCACTGCCTAGTGAGCCCCACTTCCTACCACACTCTTCTTCCCGCCTCTCTCCACACACTCTAGCTTCTTTACCAAACACACCCTTGCTTCTTCAGACCTTTGCCCAGCTATTGCCCAGGCCTGCGTCACTCTTCTTTGCGTGGGGGTAACGTGCTCTTCTTCATCCTTTAGGACTTAACCACTATATCTAATGTAGACTTTCCCTGTCCTCCCATTTCCTCCTCCCCACCCCCACCATTCTTTAGCTCGGCAACCTCTTTATGTCCTCCAGAGCTCTATTTATCATCTGTAGTTCTTTCTTTCCTTCTTCCCTTTGCCTTCGTGGGAATGCAAGCTGGCTCTATCCCTGATTCTATTATTGCTACATAGTCAAGACTCAAAGGCTCTCCATGGCAGGCCTGGTTCATGTAGGGACAGTGTGGAGAGTGGGCCATGGGGGCCCGAGAGTACTTCTGTTTCTCTGTGGTTGTTTCACATTCGGGCCATGGTGACATGGGTAATGGAGTTGCTCACAGTACCATCTACTAGGCAGGAATGGGTCTGCTAGGCTATGAACTAGTCTACAAAATTCTTCAGTATTCTAGAATATTCACTTGCAAGGGTCTCTGCTGCTAAGATCCAGAAAAACCCTTGCTCAGGTAAAGATTTTCCTTTGTGGAAATGAATGTTTGCCCCCTCCCCTTTTAAGTGGGGTGACATTTCTTAGCCAAGGCAGGCATAGTAGGCGTTCTTGGCAAAACGCTCACCTTCATCATGGCCCGATTCTCCACACAATTAACATAGCCAATGAACCCGTTCTCTGAAACCTGCTTGGTCTCCATTCCCTCCTCAGAGAGGAGGCATTGCCAGGTGTTAGCTGAGCCTTGAGCCTTACACAGGTCCTGCTGTTCCATCAGGCTGCCTGGATCAGAAATATTGGGTAAAAGTTAACCTGAGCAGGTTAGCTCATGGGAGAGAAACAGTGACCAAGTCAAGTCCATGATGCCTGGCCAGGGGCGATCCTCATCTGTCTACTGCTGCCAAGATGTTGCACCGCAGGTTAGCTGGAATCTAAGCTCTTGGACCTGTAAAAACATTTCACGTTTCCTCTAACATTAACACGCTGAGGAGCTTAACATTTCAAGGGGACGCTTTGCCAAGACAGGGCAGAAAAACCAATACAGGGAGCATCTGATGATTATGTCATGCTCTCTCTGGTAGGATGGAACCGTGGTGGTGCTGTTGGGTCAGCATCGGACTGCGAGCTAAAAGGAGAGGTTGGTGGTTCAGCTCCTGGGGATCAAGATGAGGCAGTGACTCTGCTCAAGATCTACAGCCTGGGAAACCCTAGCTAGGGTCTCCGTGAGTCAGAGGGACTTGATGGCAATGGGTAGGTGAGTCTTCAGTAGAAGATAAAGGGATTTTGCTGAAAAAAAATTTTTAAAAGCATCCAGATTGATGCCTGCCTCTTCAGAGTTCAAGACGTTTACTTACGGATTTAAAAAAAAGTTAATCGCCTTATGGTGATATATTCCAAGGAGCACACAATCCACCCATTTGAAGTATATTTATATTGATTTTAGTATATTTATTTAAAATCATTGATTTTATTAAATCAATGATTTATTAAAACCTATTAAACCAACGATTATTAATTATTAAATGATTAATAATTAATATTTATTAATAATTAATAATAATTATTAACGATTATTAATTATTAAATCTCTGATTTATTAAAATCATTGGTTTTAGTATATTTATAGAGTTGAACTCAGTGATTTTTAAAATGAATCCAGTCATGACTTTTGGGGTGTGAACAACAACAACAACAATAACAAAAACCCCACTGCCACCAAATCAAGTTTTGGTAAGCCATTTATTTCCCTCATTGATTGTGCAAGTGCATTTTGACCACTAACACTCGGAGAATAGTGGGGAATTTGGGGATGGACACTTACTCTCAAAACAAGCAAACAAACAAACAACCCCCTGTCCCCAATTTCCATTCATTGAGTTGATGATGCCTTAAATTGATCCTCGAGGACAGGGTAGACCTGCCCCTGTGGATTTCCAGGACTGTCAGTCTTTATGGGTACAGCAGAAAGGGTACAGCAGAAAACCGCATCTTTCTCTCTTCTTGTCACTGGTGGTTTCAAACTGCAGACCTGGTGCTTAGTCACTCAGCATACAACCGCTATGCCACAAGCTTTCTTTCTGAAGTGTGATAACGAGTGGACATTCTTTGATCTTTTGCTAAAGATGCCTGAAACAGAACAAGGCACAAGCTTAGTTTGCAATTTGAAGCTTGCCTTTCTATGCAAGTTGTTTCGTTCCCATCCCTGGTATGTTGGCACAAGGGATAGCCTTCCGCACACGCTTCCACCAGTCTGCCTCAATTCCCTAATGGAGGGTCTAAGCATTTCTCGAGTCATCCAGCCTGCATCAAGCTGATTCCGATTCTTCGCAACCCCAGCCAGCATCCCTGAGGCGGTAAAGCAAAACAGGAGTAGGATAGCTCCACTTCCTTTCTCTGAGGGTGGATTTAAACCGCCAGCCTGGCAGGTAGAAGTCCAGTGCTTACCTGACAGCCACCAGGCCATCTTGATCATTGTGGCAGGCACTGGAAATTGGCAGCAAGGGACAAGACTCTGGTTCTGTAATTATCCTGAAAAATCATAAGCAAAAAATCTTATGAGATATACCTCATCTTGCACATTTTTTGGGGGGGGGCATCACTACTCCTGGTGGGAGTAGGAGACCCAGCCTTGCTCCTGGAGAGCTGCTGCTGGATTTGAACCGGCAACCCTGCAGGCCGCAGTCCTGCGCACAACCACTACGCCACCAGGGCTCAGCCCCTAATGCACGGTTTTGTGCTGCACAGCTACGGTGTTTTCTTTTTCTTTTCTTTTTTTCTTTTTTTTGGGGGGGTTTTGGGGGCATCACTTCCCTCTGGTGGTGGGAGTAGGAGGCCCAGCCTTGCTGCTGGATTTGAACCTCCAACCCAGTGGGCCGCAGTCCTGCGCATAACCACTATGCCACCGGGGCTCAGCCCTGTGTTTCTTTTTCAAGTTGAACATTTATGACAACTCTAGGTCAAGCATTATTTCTTTGCCAACGCCATGTGCTCACTTCATGCCTCTCTGTCACCTAGTCTTCTTCCATTTATTTTCGTAATGCTGTTCCATACTGTAAACACTACAGACCAAACCAGAGTCTCTGCCTCTGCGTCGATGCCAATCCATAGTGACCCAAGAGGGCAGGGTAGAACCGCTCCTGTGAGGTTCCCAGGTTGTCGCTCTTTGCAAGAGTGGAAAGGCCTCCTCTTTCTTCCACCCAGCCACCTGTGGTTTCAAAGTGCGCACGGTATAACCACTACACCTCCAGGCAGGGCTCCTTTACACACTAGAGTTTAGTATAAGCATACTTTCTTTTTTTAAAATTACTTTATTGGGGGCTCATACAACTCTGATATCCATCCATCCGTCAATCCATCCACCCATCCATGATGTCAAGCACATTTGTACATTGTTGCCCTCATCATTCTTGAAACATTTGCTCTCTGCTTGAGTCCAGGAAGCATTTCTTCCTTTTTTTGGGGGGGCGGGAGGGCATCACTGCCCTGGTGGGAATAGGAGATCCAGCCTTGCTCCTGGAGAGCTGCTGCTGGATTTGAACCGCCAACCCGGTGGGCCGCAGTCCTGCACTCAACCATTACGCCACCGGGGCTCAGCCCAAGACAGCCTTCTATATGCACTGGGAAACCCCAACATGTGTGTGACTTGCTTTAGTTCAGTGTTAAAGTCATTGCTGTGATCTGCATCCAAGTACGTGATATTTCTGAGGTTTGCCTATCATAGAAAAATTTGGAGCCTTCTGGGGGCAACTGACATTGTTTAATGACCAATGGCTTCATTTCTGCTTAAAAAATGCTTAACCCTGGCCTCACCGGAAAACTATGTGATGCCCCACCGCTCTTTTCTTAGAAAATACTTTTATGGGGGGGGGGGGCTTTTATATCTCTTATCACAACCCATGCTTTCCTCCAGTGTCTTAAGCACATGTGCACCTATGCCGGCAGCATCATTTTCAAAGTATCGTCTTTCCACTTGAGCCCCTGATATCAGCTCCCCAGTTCTTCCTCCTCTACCCCCCACCTTCCCTCCCTCCCTCACGAACCGTTGATAAGTTATAGATAATTTTTCCCATCTCTTCCATCATCCTCTGTCACTCCTCATCCCCGTTTCTGCTATTCATCTCTCAGGAAGGGAGGTTCTAGGACAGGTTGATCCTTGTGATCAATTCTCCCTTTCTCCACCGCACCCCCCCACCCCCATCTTCCCTTATTCTCCTGGTAGCTTCACTCTCCCAGTTGGTTCTGAGGGGGCATATTTATCCTGGATTCCCTGCGTTGCCAGCTCTTATCTGTACCTGTATCTGATGCCCCGTCTCTTGCTGTATCTGTCTGCTCAAGAGTGAAAAGACCTTGCTAAGAGCCTCTGGGAAGTTACTTAAATGATGTTTATGACGGGTTTTTCCTAATGCGTAAAGAGCTTATGTTAGATTGTTAAGTGAGAAAAACAAGGTACCAAATTGTACACCCAAGCTGATCTCAGCCACAGGGAAACAAGGGAAATATGTGCACAGAAAGAGGAGGGGGCGGACCAACAAGCAAACAGCCAGAGGACATATACTAGTATGTTAAGGGCCGTTCCAGTCTTTGATGGTAGGGCACTCATGATGACTTTTATTTTCTAATACTTTCCACTTGTTCTTCAGAGAGTGCATGGAGTATTTTTGGATGGATAATAACATTAGGTAAACCCCACGTGTCTCTTTTATAAGTGGGGGAGACAATAATAAATGTAATTTAAAAGAAAAGGAAACAGCGGAGAGAGATGAAGAGACACAGAGGATCCAAATCAAACGAGAACATGCTTCAGGGGAGCAATCATGCCGTTTGGACTTGAAAGTTGCCAGGGAACAGATGGCAGGGCCCAAGCAGACATCTGCAATGGATAGCACAATCATATGCAAAGACCCAAGTGGCCTTTGAAACAAGCCCTTGGGAGGCCCTGCAGAGAACGCTACTTGCCTCGGCAAACAGAAGGGCAAGGCCCCTCACCTGCCTGTCACATCCAGCCTCCTCAGAGATGGCAGTGGGGGCTCAGCACAGATGCACTTACACGCGTGAAGCAGGAAAGGGGCTTCTGGCAACGACATGAGCAAACATCATAGGTTACTTTCACAGGAGACTTCCCAGTTTATAAACATTGCCATACAGGTCACCTAAACATTAGGAGCCTGGGTGATTTGTCATCAACTGCTAGCCTAAACCTCGATATTTCAAACCCACCCAGCAGCTTTGTGGAAGAAAGGCCTGGTGAACTGCTTCCACAAACTTCATAGTCAAGAAAATCCCATACATCAGCTGTGTAATGCATGTAATGTGATGTACTGTAATGTTCTGAGTCAGGGACCACTGACTACCACCACAGCAACAGCATAGCTATGTCTTGTCATGGTATCACCTTTTATTGTGGCCCCCTGAGGTAGGTCCTTATTATTCTGATGCACCACTAATGAAGGGAGCACAGAAAAGTGAGAGGAATGTATGTCTGTAACACTTAACTAGTGCTCTGTGTGTGCCAAGACTTGCTCTAAGAACTTTTACACGCATTAATTCCCCACATTCCTGCCCCTATAAGGGGCAGGCAGAACTTGGACTCAAATTCAGCTTCTTCAACTCTACTGCACCCTGCCTTCTGCTCATTTGTAAGTGGAATTTGCTTTCATCTGTAGAGTCTCAAATAAGGCTACAAGTGGTTCTGTCAGTGGAAGGTCGAGTCTACCCAGAAGTGTCTCAGAAGAAAAGCCTAGAGGTCTGCTTCTGAAAAATCAGCTGTGTTGGGTTGACCAGAGAAATAAATTCATATGTGTATAAGAAAAAGAGCTTTTTGTAAAAGAACAATTGTATATTGAGAAAACATCCCAGCCCAGTCCAAGTCAAGTCTGTAAGTCTGATATTAACCCATATGTATGATCCTAGACCATAAATTCCTATTTAGAATCACACAACACATGCAATGAAGCTGAATATAGGAAGATCATAGACCAGTGGGTAGAAGGTCTTGTGGATCCTGCGGCAAGAGGAGCATCTCACTGCTAGCATGGGTGTCCACATGTCTCCTCCATTCTCTGAGTGTCTCAACAGCAGGAAAGAAAAAGCAGAGAGAATGGGTCTGGCCTTTAGTGAGCTATTTATCTCTATTGCACCTCCAAGTGAGGTCATCTAGCTGCAACCTGATTGACAGGCTAGACTCTACCCCTTTGCTCAAGTTGACGGGAAATTATGTAGCTGCCACATCAGCCATTATGTGGGACTATGATACACACGGGGTTGCCATGAGTAAGAGCTGACTTGTTGACACCTTAAAAAGATATCTAACTACTGAACTTTCTACCTCTCTCTTTAATTTTTTCTAATTATAAAATGTAATATATACTTACTTACAAAAACAAATATTACTGAGTTTAGTTCCATCTATGTAAAAATGCCCTAAAATTCACATCCTAAAAATTAGAACTTTTAACTGTTTGATGTACATTCTCATATTTTTTCTACGCAAGTGTTAACGTTCACTTTATCCTCATATCTTTTTTATAGGGTAACTCTATACCTACACTTATGTAACTTCCGTTTCATATAAAATTTAGTTTTGAAAATCTTTCCATGACTATGTATATTTACCTTGTTTACTTTTATATTCCAATTAATAGAGGTAACCATTTGTTTAACCAGTCACCTCTTGGAGGCCATGTGTCCTGGTGGGTTGTGTGGTGGGTTGCTCATCTCAAGGTCAAGAGTTCAAACACACCAGTTACTTCGTGGGAGACAAATGAGGCAGTCTGTCTGTTTCCATAAGGATTTACAACCCTGAAAACCCTGTGAAGCAGTCCTACTCTGGCCTCTTGTGTCAGTAAAGTTAAAATCGATTTGATCACAGTGAGTGTTGTTTTCTGTAAGTCACCTACTGATACACATACAGGTTTGTCTATTTTTCTCAATTATAAACAGTACCCTAAGAATATTAAATTTCCTTGTTCTCGTGTCTTAGTATGCCTGTATAGCTCTTTAGAATACATTGATAGAAATAGAATTTCTGGATCAAAAGAATACAAACAGTTATACAGAATTTAAAATTTCAAAGGTATTCACCACCTGCATCGCCCC
>PVJH01016616.1:0-50173 GCA_004026705.1 Nesogale talazaci
TCAGCCATCTAAGTGTGGCAGTTTTGGGCAAGAAAGTCAAGTCTCTCTTGCCCCACAGACCTTACTCACCTGATTTCATTCTGTGTGACTTTTTTTTGTTTCCATTAATGCAGAGGGACATGAAAGGACAGTGATTTGATGAGGTAGAAGAGGTAAAGACTAAAACGAGGGAGGTTCTGTCATTCATCCAAATAGATGAGTTTGAAAACTGTTTCCAAGAATGGATTTGCAGATTTGGCTTACCTTTTTGCCTTGCTTTGGATTGGCCCAGCAGATGACTTTAAAGGCATTCTTCTGATGGCCCCTTTCTATATTGAAGGTACCTTCAGGAGACTAAGACAAGTGTGTTAATTGAGAGTACATTTCTTTAACCGAGCATTAATCATAGAGACATGTCTAAACATGTTTTGTTTGGAAGGACATGCATAAACTGGAATCCTAGTAGCAAATAGTTACATTTAACTCCCATATATAGGTCTGGTAGATTTGGCAAAGGTATTAAGTGCTTCAACAAGATAAGGTTGTTTTGTAAAAAAAAAAAAATTAATTCAAACTTTGGAAAATAATTCTGATATGGGGGTCCTACCCCTCATCTGTGTGAGAGAGAACTTTATAACAAAGAGTAACTGTATATCAAGAAAGCATTCCAGATCAGTCCATATCAAGTCCGTAAGTCTGAGATTAGCCCTTAAGCCCAATATTAGTCCATCAATCTGTCTTCACACTCATGCCACACATGCAACAATGCCAAATGTAGGAAGATCACAGGTCACTGAGTGCAAAGTCTTGAGGATCCAGTGGCAGTGGAAATATCTTCAGGGTTCTCTCCAGTATCAGTGTAACTCCATGTGTCTTGTCAACAGGAAGGTGAAACAGAGAAAGTATGTGACCCTTCTCCAGGGAGAAAGAGAGGGAGTTCTCAGAATTCTCATGAAAAGGCCATGCCCCCATGGGGTCATTATCACACTGTGACCTGACCAACAGGCTAGACTCCACCTCTACACTTATTTATCAAGTGTAGATTATGTAGCTACCACAATTGGGGGATGGGGAGTCAGGGAAGTTGCACAGACATGTTTTTTCTCCCCATTATGACGATGCACTTGCTCATCCTTTAGTGGGAATTTCCTTCCAGAATCTTAATACATCCACTTTACATCCCTGACCTTGCTCCTGTAGACTTCCCTATTTCCTCAAACTCAAAGAACAATGAAAAGGAATGTGATGGGCTGAGCCTCGGTGGTGTAAGTGGTCGAGTGCGGAACTGCAGCCTGTGAGCTTGGCGGTTCAAATCCAGCGGCGGCTCTCAGGAGCGGCACTGGGTAGCTCCCACCACCACCAGAGGCAGTGATGCCCACCAAAAAAAAAAAAAAGAAGAAGAAAAGGAATGTGATTTAGATTGCTCCAGGATGCCAATGTTCTGCTGTTATACCTAAGATTCTCAGTGGCTATTTCCTCAGAAATGGACGTCCTATTCTTTTGTCCAAACAGAACATGGAGATCCTGCCGACTTTAAAATCAGGTTAGATATGTGTCATGGTTATATCCTTTCCCTATACTTATAGTGAGGGAAAAATGGATTATAAGAAGGAAATGAGAGTTCAATATTGGAGGAAGATTTATGCATTGTGCAGATGACACAACCTTGCATGATGAAAGCAAAAGCAACTTGAAATTATTTTCTGACAAAAATCAAACTACAACTCTCAGTATGGATTGCAATCCAATGTCAGGAAAACAAACATTCCCAACTGGACCAGTTGATAACATGGAAAAGAATGGGGAAAAGATTAAAACTGGCAAGGGGTTAACTTCGCTTGTATTCAAAATCAATGCTCATGGAAGTCACAGTCAAGAAGTAAAAAGATAATTGCTTTGGGAAAGTCAGCTGCACGAGACCTTTTTAAAGTGTTGAAAAGCAAGGACTGTGACCCAAGCCATAGCAGTTTCAATCACCTCATATGCATGTGAAAGTTGGACACTGAGTAAGGAAGACTGGAGAAGAACCCATGCATTTGAATTACAGTACTGGAGAAGAATATGAAAAGTGCCATGGATGTATGGATGCTGACTCATATCAACCCTCTAGGACAAGGTAGAACTGCCCCTGTGGGATTCTGAGACTGTAATTCTTTATGGAGGTAGAAAACCCCATCTTCCTTCCTAGAAGTGGCTGGTAGTTTCGAATGGTTGAGCTTGCAGTTATCAGCTCACCACATAACCAATATACTGCTCAGGATTCCTTATAAATACTTGAAGAGCCTGAATGACAGCAAAGTTGTATTGGAAGAAGTACCGTCAAAATGCTTCTTAGAAGCGAAGAGGGTGAGACTTCATCTCACAGTCTATGGACATGTTCTCAGGAGAGATCAGTTCCTCAAAAAGAGCATCAAATGCAGTAAAGTAGAAAGACGGTGAAAAAGAGGATGATCTTTGATGAGATGGATTGACACGGTAGCTGAAACAACGGACTCAATTGGAATAATATTGAGGATGGTATAGAACCAGACAGTTTTTCATTCTGTTATATATAGTCACTTTGAGTTAGCACCAATTTGACAGCAGCTATCAACAGCAACAACAGGATGCCAAAAATTGCTATTTTGATATACTGTAAATTAGCTTAGGCAATATCACACTCGGGAGGTTCTGGAACAATACAGGGAGCTGTAAAAACAATATCTGCATTTTACCTTCGATTATGGCCCATAATACAAAACTCTGTCATTGTAGGGGTGGTGGAGAGCTCAGTTAATTTATTTTATGGAAAATAAATAAATAAGTCTGGGAATTGATGAGAAAAATCGAAGAGTGTAGAATTCTTCAGGGAAGGTTTGCTGTGGTTGGGTGCTGTTGAGTTGATTCGACTCAATGATCTTCGGTATAGCAGATTAAACATTGCCTGCTTGTGGCCATTCTTACTAGCATTAGTGCATCAACTCTGTCAATCCACCTCTTTTAGGGTCTTCTGCTCCCAGGATTTTGGAGACTTATATTTGTGTGAATCAAGAGACCGTTGAGATAATTATTTCCATGTGACTTTCCATTCTTCTCTGCTTTCAACAGGGGAGACTAAGGGCAGTACTTAAGATGATAGCTCAGAAGCTACTCACTATAGTAGGATGTACACCATTGACTTTGGTGTAACTTGGGCCCCCAGACCCAGAAACTCATTACATCAAGGCATTTATTTATGACTAAAATGTTTTCATAACTTTGTCCTCAGTATATGTCACCACATTCATGAATGTATTTGCAACAAAAGTAAATACACACATATAAATACCCTCTGTCAAATCTATAGATTCATGATGTACTCAAACTCTTGCTTACAATCTGTTGAGCTGTGTGGCAGTCATGTGCTTATTTTAATTTTATGATTGAAATGTAGGGGTGGAGTCTAGCCTGTTAATCTGGAGATAGCCATTGAGTAGCCAATGAGGCCTTTATGTGGGTATGGCTTTCTCATGAGGCTTCCGGGAAATCTCGTGATATTTCCCTCGTGAAGATGAGAAGCTATCTCCCCCAGTTGTTGGAAGTTAGTCTCAGAGGCAATGAGTCAGGAAAAGACAAGATGGCAGCGTCCAAGGAGCTGGAGAAGGCGGCGGAGAGACCACATGGCTTTGCCCTGATGGACCCAGACCTCTGAAGCTGGAGCGGCATGCTGTTGATGGACCCTGAGCCCTGGAAGCGAGGAGCCATGGGGAGACCCCTGCCAGTGCCAGAATTCTGCACCCACTGATCTGTGACTTTGTGAGTCGGAGAGGGATTTTGTAGATTGATTTCGGGCATATGGCTTAATATCAGACTTATGACTTGGTACTGGACTGGATTGGGATGCCTTCTTAGTGTCATTCCTTTTGTATATAAACCCTTTCCTTATATCTATATGCATGTTCCTCTAGTATACCCAGACTATATATATATGTATATATATAGTATATATATACTTGTAGATCACCAGTATTGCAGAATTGTGTATATAGGAGTATTTGCCTCTGTTGCCTTTAACTGTTGCAAACCTCCCAGTAGTGTCGTCTCCTGCCTCTATCATTTTTTGCCAATCTCCCTATTATATATTGTCTTCACCTTGACCTAAGTTAACACTTGGATACCTTTTAGCCAGTGGTCTTCCCTTTCACCCTTTTTCACCCCTGGTAACCATGAATAGTGCTTCTTATAGTGTGAAAGCTTTCTTGATTTTTTTGTAGTAGCTGTCTCCTACAATTTGCTCCACTTATGATTGACTAATTTCACCCTGCATAATGTCTGTGCTTTCATTTGTTGGTGGACTTTCTCATCATTTTCTTCTTGTTTTAGTGTTTTCTAAATCTTTAGGATTTTCCAATTTTTGTGATGAGGTTTATTCTTTGAGTTTCATGCTATAAATTGTTAATTTTTCCCAAGTATGGAATAGCCTATTCTATTATGAAATGAATTTCTCTTTCTATCCATCTGGAATGCTGTGCCCTCTTTTAACTTACTTTGTAATTTTCTCTGTCACAAATTAATAAATCTGGTCCCCTATATTTGGTCCTGTAGGATTATTTTACTTTGTACACGTCTGAATCTGGTTGATTTGGGGGTAGTATTATCATGTATGTTGATCCCTTATTATTATGGGCTATTGGTGATGTTCTAACCAAAGAACTCTCCTTTGTATTTCTTATAAGTTTGATCTGTTCTTCATAATTTCTTTTAATTACTGTTTGTTTGGAAATTCTAATTTCACCATTGTATTTGAGGAATAATTTCCTTGGTATATGATTCTCAGTTGGCAACATTTTTCTTTCAGAGACTTATATGAGTTCCTGTGACTCCACATAGTCCCAAATAGAAATCTGTTTGTTCCGTGATTATATGGAAATCATTACCTCTGCTTTCTTATTCTTTTCACAATTGTAGGCAATTTTAAATTAATAGTGATACTATAAACTGAAAATATGATCCACACTGGAGAATGGGCAGAGGCGTTCTGCTAAAATAGTGAGGGAATTGAAATCATGTGCAAGTGAAAAACAAAGAGGAAATAAACAATCTCTTTCTTCTTTCTTTCTTTCCACACACACACACACAGAGGAAAAAAGAGAATTCAAGAGACAAGTTTTTATCTATATTCTGACTTCCATCGATGTCTTGGGTGGTTTTTCTTCAGTCTCTTCTTTGTAGGTCTTAGATTTCACATCTACAAAATAAGGTTATATCAATATCTCCGGCACCCTTTGTAATTAATCCCAATGTGCGGGTGGGGGTGGGGGTGGGGAAATCCATGTGCTAGAATTGTTTTCCTTGAGAACATACATCTATGGTTTTGCTAACCCAACCCAAACCAAACTTAAACCCAGTGCCATCGGCTCAGTTGTAAATGTGGCGATACTGTAGCACAGAAGGGAACTGCCTGAGAACTTCCCAGCCTGAACTGTTGACAGAACCTGCCTCCATCTCCTTCCATGGAGTGACTGGTGAGTTCGAGTCAGGGACCTTTTGGTTTGCAGCTGAGTGTCTTAACCACTGTCCGACCATGACTCATTTATTTTGCCCAGAATGAAAAAAAATATATAAAAAGATGTCTCTGTTCCATGTTCTATTTTTAAAAAGGAAATTTATGGTTCCTTTCTAATCATGTTTGTTTGCAGCTGTGTTGAGCTAAATAGCACTTCAGACTCCAGGCAGGCCAAACCCTTTCAGGGAAAGCAGCAGGAAAGTTGCTTCTTTGTTTTCTAAATCTCCCTTCAGGGCATGGATAAGGTGGACTGCCTTCAGCCACGTCCCAGTCATCTGTTGAGGATTTACAGAGACTGTGCTGGTCCTCCCATTCCAGGGACCTCTGCCACCAACTTAGTGATCATGACTCCTTCCTCCTCATTCGGTCAGTTCTCGTTTTGGGGTTGCTGACTATCCTTCCCTAATTTTTGAATGCCTGTGTCCAATCACAAAAGAGAGGCAATATTCTGAAAGGATGTGCTACTGAATGTGCCTGCCTCCCCACTGTCTTACGCTGCTGTGAGGAGACTTTTCTTTATACTTTTAGGGTGTTTATCTTGTAAGATTTTCTTTGTCGTCACTTTGAATAATTGTGCAGCCTCTCAGACGTGGATCTTTTTTCAAGAATGGACTGGGCACCTTGCCCAGTCAAAAGTCAGACATGTCACCGCCCTTGAGTTGGTTCCGACTCATTGTGACCCGAAAGGACAGGGAAGTCCCTGTGGATTTCTGACACTACCTCTCCACAGGTCTGTCACCTAGGTTCTCCAGGAGCTCACTGACCAGCAGGAGAAAGAACAGAAAGAACTGTAAAGGTTAGGGCAGTGTTTCAATGAATACAGTTAATAACTGAATGAATATCCCAGTGTACCCTAAACGGAGTGCTTGGAACTCAGGAAAGCCTTGCTAGAAGTGGTTGAACATGGAACATGAAAAGATAAGAAGACAGTCACCTAGAAGAAAAGGTAGCATAGACACTACATTATTTAACCAGTGTCATGAAAACAAACAACCAAAACAATGTCCACAATTCAATGCTGACTCATGGCTATCTCATGTGTTACAATGCTGAACTTCATTAGAGTTTTATTAGCTCTATTTGTTTATTTTTCCTCCTAAACCTAAGCCTAAACCTAAAGCCTAGGCCTAAGTCTAAGCTTAAGCCTAACCCTATTTGCTGTAATTCTCCACAGAAGCAGTTAGCTTGGCTTTTCCTCTGTGGAAATGCTGGGTGAGGTTTCACGACTATATGTAGTTGTTGTTGTTGGCACTGTCAATTCGATTCTGACACATCACACCCCCTATGGACAACAGAATACAATCCTGCCCCCTCCTTCACCCTCCCACAATTGCTGAATTGCTTGAGCTTACTTTGGCAGCCAATGTGTCCACCTTACTCACGGTCCTCCATTTTTTCTCTGGGCCTCCCCTTTACTGAACTGTTATTACCAATGTTAATTCAATGTCAATGCAATGGCATATTCTGTGCTAGTTAGGTAATAGAGGATTTGCTTTAGAGAGGAATGAGGTGCTCAAAGGTAACATCATTGCTGTTTGAAGGGTTTTTGCACCTTTCAGATGTGTTAGCTTTGGCACTATTGATATTGGGGGGGGGGGGTGAATAATTCTTTGCTGTAGGGGGCTAGTGTGTGTCTTGTAGGATATTTATTATATTTGAACCCTATCTACAAGATGTTAGCAGCATCTTTCATTAAGTATGGCAATGAAGTCTCTCCAGATTATGCCAAATGTTCCTGATAGCAAAAACCCCCAGGCTGTGAACCATCCTTTGTGAAAGATAATCTGGCATGTTGGAAAGATGATCATAGCACCGAGAATCAGGAGTTCTAAAGGCCAGCTTCCTTATCATTTTGGACAAACCAAGCACCAAACCCATTGCCATTGAGTCAATCCCTATTCCTAGCCACCCCATACAGACTGTGGGTTTTCAGATGAGCAAACAGTCTCGTCTCTCTGCTATAAAGCAGCTGGTGGGTTTGAGTCACCAACCTTGTGGCTAGCTACCTGGTCTCTCAAGGCTTCTAAGTTTTGAACAAAGCACTTCTCATTTTGAGTTTTAGGTTTTTTATGGCAAAAGGCAATTTTACTTAACTTGCTCATTAACTCAACTAAGTTTTATTAAGCACCTGCTGTGCATCAGACATTCCTCTAGGGACCTCAGGAAATAACAACTTATAATGAAAACAAACTCCTTGAATTCAGGATGCTTTGTTCTAGTTGTAGGAGGCAGTCAACAAATGTAAAAATACAATACAATTCCAAGCAAACCCAATGCCACAGAGTTTATTCTGATTCATAGTGAGTCTGTACAGAGTTTCTGAGACTACAAATCTTTATAGGAGCAGATAGCTTCATTTGTCTTCTACAGAGCACCTGGTGGTTTTGAACCACCAACCTGTGGGTAGCAGTCCACTGCTTACTGAATTGCACCACCAAGACCCAAACAATGACAAATTCTATGAGAAGAAGATTTAAAAGGCATCTTTTAGAAAGTGTCTCAGAGAAAGCAATTGCTCTCTGAGGATTTCTTCTTTTTTTTTTGGCATCACTGCCCTCTGGTGGTCATGGGAGATACCCAGCCTTGCTCCTGGAGAGCTGCTCTTGGATTTGAACTGCCAAGTCTGTGGACCTCAGTCCCTCATGTGAGGATTTCTTCCAGAGAATATTTGAGCAGAAACTTAAGTGCTAGAAGGGGCCAAACAATGATATTTACAGAGAAGAATGATCCAGGAAGAGAGGAGAGGAAGTACAGTGCCTCTGATATGGAGTGATTGGGTCTGTTTTGAGTGTGGTGAATGAATGGATGTTTTCAGGGGATAAGTACTCAGGTCCATAAGGATTAATTCAAACAGAACCCTGTAGACTATGTGAATAAGCTCTAATTCAAGTGAGATGCCATTGAATGGTTCACAGCTTGCATGAGGTACAATCTTATTTGTTGTCTCTAACGATTTTTCTGGCTGCTTTTGGAATAAAAGATTTTTAAAGGAAAAGGAAACCAAAGAGGGAGTTGGATATATTAGGCTAGGATCCAGGGTGACAGTTTAGTTCAGATAAATGGGAATGGATATATACAGCAAAGCAGACAGAGTTAGGAAACCTTTTGGATGGAGAACCAACTGAATTTGCTGGTGGACTGGAGATGAGGATGAAGGGAGGGGAATAAGTAAAGAAGGATGTCTCGTATTTCAGCCTGAAGACTTGGATAGATCATTTTGCAAATTAGTGTGGAAAACACTGGGAGGAAAGCAGACTTGAGGTAAAAAGCAGTAGTTCAAGATGAGCCTAAAATAATTTACAACTAGAAAATTCAATTCTATAATAGAATTTTCTATGGCTTTTGTTTTACATTCTCCAGAGACTGTAGTGTACTCTCTCCCACCTCCTCAACACACATACGTCAGAGATACATGCACAAACAGCTGTAATACAAATAAATGGGTGAGGTGATGGCATTACAGGAAATCAGCATGGTTTCTAAACTACCTCATGCATGCAGAGAAAGTCTTGTGCCTAATAAGCAACAAAGGATTTGGAAAATTATGTTAGATGAGCTCTTGTCAATGGGAGGTTTTGCTATCAAGAAATCTAATGAGGCTTAAAGAAAACCAATAATTCATTAGCATTCTTGAACATGCCCATTTGTTGCATGGTAATTATTGAGTAGCTGCAGACAAGCTCAGAAATATAGTGACAAGAAAGACTACTCCAGGCATCAAGTAGCAACAGCTATAATCATCTAATGAATGCTACAGGAATCAAACAGTGGAAAATAATAATAATATCTTTACTTTCCCCTGAGCCTTTCAGCAAGGTTTGAGGAAGCGAATAGATTTGGCTCCCTCTGGGGTGAGAAAACGACAATTATCAAATAGTTACAGGACAGTGGGACTCCTTAGACTCCTTAGGCAAAAGAGGTGGTTGATAATCTTTTAGCCTAAGAGAATGTAATCATTCAGCTTGAATCCAAGTTGGAATTAAATCAAGAACAAACATGAAAACATGAGGACTTGGGGGTTTGAGGTTTCTAAGACAAGTATAGACACATTATCAGTTGAGGCCATTCCTTGGATAAGGACATGCTTGGTGAAGCATGAGGTCATCAAAAAGGAGGAAGACTCTCAACGATACAGATTGACAGACCCAGTGACTACAGCAATGTCCTCAAACAGGAAACTTTCTGAAAACAGCACAGTACCAGATAGCACTTCGTTCTACTTTACATAGGTAGGGTGGCTATACGTGAGGACTAGCTCAATGACTCCTAGCAACAACCACCACAACAAGTTACAAGTGGCATTGTTTCTCTCTTGATAGAATAAAGAAGACATCTCCAGAAACCCAATGTTCATCTCATCCAGCCTGCAATGAAGTGACTACCTGTACTTATGTTGTGGTGGTTAGGTGCAATTGGGTCGCTTCTGATAGAACCCTGTGCACAAAAGAAGGAAACACTACCCAAACCTGCACCATCCTTCTAATTGTGCTTATGCCTTAGCCCATTGTTGCAGACAGTGTCAATCTGTCTCCTTGAGGGCCTTCCTTTGTCTCCTCCTCTTCCCCACTTTACCAAGCATATTCTCTTTCTCCAATAAATGGTCTCTCTTGATAACATGTACAAAATATGCAAGATGAAGTCTCATAGTCTTTGCTTCTAAGGAGCATTCTGGTGGAACCTTTTCCATGACAGAAATACTTGTCTTTTTAGCAGGTCAAAATACATTCAATAGTCTTGGCCAGCACCATAATTCAAATGAAGTATTTTTTCCCTGTCCTTCCTTATTCAAAGATCAACTTTCACATGCATATAAAGCAACTGAAAATAACATGTATTAGGTCAGGACCACCTTAGTCCTCAAAGTAATATCCTTGCTTTTCAATAGTCTAAACAGGTTTTTATAACAGAGTGACCCAATGCAACACATCTTTTGATCTCTTGGCAACAGTTTTCATGATCATTGATTGTGGATACCAGCAAGACAAAATCCTTGACAACTTCAATCTTCTCTTCATTTATCCTATTGGCCTGGTCGTGAGGATTTGGGCTTTCTTTAAATTGAATTGTAATCCATCCTGAAGGCTGCAATCCTTGATCTTTATCAGCAAGGGTTTCAAGTCCTCCTCACTTTCAGCACAGTTGGGTCGTCTGTTTTTCTCACGTTTCTAATAAGCCTTTCTTTGATCCTGATATCACACTCTTCTTCATATAATCCAGTTCCTCTTGATTCCTCTTCCTATGGTTCAACATACAGATTGAGTAATTACAGAGAGAGAATTCACCCTTGATGCACACTTTTCCTGATTTTAAACCATGCGGTATTCCGTTGTTTTGCTCACACAAACCTCTTGATCCAGGTTCAAATTCCACAGGAGCACAATGAATTGTTCTGGAATCCCCATTCTTTTCAAGGTTACCCACAGTTTGTTATGAGCCACTGAGCCAAATGCTTTTTTCATAGTCAATGAAGCACAAGTAAACATCTTTCTGGCATGCTCTGCTTTAAGCCAAGAGCCATCTGACACCAGCAGTGATATCCTTTGTTCCACATCCTCTTCTGAATCTGACCTGAAACTCGGGAAGCTCTCTGTCAAAGTACCGCTGCATCTGTTATTGGTTGCTTTTAAGCAAAATTTTGCTTGAACTTGATAAAAGTGATATCGTTCTGTAGTTTGAGCATTCTGATGGGTCACCTTTCTTTGGAAGGGGTACAAATATGACTCTCTTGGAATCAGTTGGCCATGTGGCCTGTCTTCCAAATTTCCTCGCATAGACAAATCACTGCTTCCAGTATTTCATCATCTTGTTAAAACTTTACAATTGATATCCCATCCAATTCCAGAGCTGTGCTTTTGGTTAATGCGTTCAGAGCAGCTTGAACTTCTTCCTTCAGCAACATCAGTTATTGTTCATATACTTCCTCAAATGGTGGAATGTCTGCTTTTTGCTGCTGTGTTTTGTATAGTGACTGTATTCCTCCCATCCTCTTCTGATGCTTCCTGCATTCAATGTTTCCCCATAGAATCTCTCAATATTACCACGAGAGACTAGAATGTTTTCTTTGGTTCTTTTAGGTAAAGCTATATTGAGGGGGTTCTTCCACTTTGGTTTTATAATTCTAATCCTTTTTCATTAGAATACTTTAATACCCAGGGCATCCTGGTATGCTAAATAGGTACCCTTTATTTCTAAGCTGTTGCTATCATAAAGCTGATAATTCTTTACACATATTAAAGTGCTGGAAAAATGTTCATTTTTAGGGCAAGACAATCTGTGGAAGACCAGTGACTCATAATGAAGTCAGGGCACAAAGGCTAAGATGCAAAACGTTTTTCATCTCCATCCCTCCAGAGTGCAGAATTGGCACCATCTTAGATCCTTTGTGATATGGGATTTAAAACGGACTATTTGAAGACTTTGTGGCCTCTGGGTATGTTTGGTCCACCAACAACGTTTAGTTGTGCACTTAATCCTTTGTGCCATCCAGGAATTCTGACCTGGGATAAATTCTCAAGACACATATGCCCTGTAGAAGAGGCAACCCATTGACCAGATTGCTGCCATTTCCACTATGGCAAAGATGACTTTATCAGAGTCATTGACAGGTCACCCAATGGAAAATGAAAGAAAGAGGTCCTGATACAGCCAGAAGAAAGAAATCACAATTCTCTGAGCCCTTCTCTCATGTTATCATTGCACTCTGGGTAATCATTAGCTCCTGTACCATGAATGCCAGTTCCTGCCTTCCTAATCCTCTCTTACCGACATTGAGGCGACCCTGTCTTTTTGCTGAGCTAAGTTTGATATTCCTGAGTCCACTGTACATTTCCATAGAGAGAACCATGGAAGAAGTATATCATAATTTCTGTTTCTGGTGTTTGATAGTCACTGGCCTTATGATGAATTGTTGTCCAGTGTGCTCCCTCACTCAAACTACAAGTTTTCACCTGCGCTGCTATGTTTGCCCAGTCAAAACAACTGTATTTTTCTGCTCTAATCTACTGCTGAGCATGTAGGGCTTGTAAACACCAGTCTTTTTGACAAAGCCTAGACAAACTGTCTGTGTCTTGCATTCAACATTTTTCCCCATTGAATCCTTCGATATTTCAAACCAGTGCTTGACTTATTTATTCAGCTTAAGAAATTCCAACATAGTCTTCACTTTTGGTTTTCTGACTAATTGTATATTTAATTATAATGTTTCATTTTGTCTTCTTCAGTTGCCTGAAATTTTCTGTTCAGACTTTTTTACTTCATAGTTTTCTTCATTTGTTTGAGCTTCTCTATATTTAAAAGTGATCTTCAGAATGTCTTCTGATATTCATGTTTATCTTCTCTCTCACTCTTGTCTTTTCATGGCTATTTTCTTTCTTCATATGTTGTTTTTGATGTCATTCCACAACTTCTGGTCTTCAGCCATAAGTGTTCAATGCATCAGATAATTCTTTAATTGGCTTCTAAATTGAGATGGGTTTACTCAAGGTCATATTTTGCATCTCATAGATTTGTTGTAATTTTATTCAGCTTCAATATGAGCTTGCAAATGAGGAATTGGTGGGCTCTTCCATATTTGACCCTTTGCTTTGTTTTGGCTGATAATATTGAGCTTCTTCATTCTATCTTCCCACAGATGTAGTGTATTTGATTCCTATGTGTTTCATCTGACAAGGTCCTTATTAATAGTCACTCTTCATATTTTTGTAAAAAGGTACTTGAAATGAAGTCCTTGATCTTGCAAAATTTTATCACATTATCTCCAGTTTTTATAAATAACCAATGATATATTTTAAACTACTTATCCTTCCTCTATATTTCCACCTTTGAAAACCAGTAGTTATCAATGCATCTTGATCACATATTCAATCATTTTCTGAATGTAGAAATTAGTAGAGTTCTTCAATAGTCTCATCATTGGCTTTAGTGGTTGAATGGTAGTTGTATTAATTGGTCTTTTTTGTAGACCTGTGAAAGTATTTTATTACATACAGCATGAACACTTCAAGATCTTGAAATTTCTTTTTACCAGTCAATGTGACATCTTTCTTCTTCAATTTTCAACTTCAATTTGCAACATCATTATTGATGAATACTTAAAGCTCTTTCTTCTACTGTTGAGTCATGCCCCATCAGAAAATGAAGGTTCTATTCATATCATTGTGCTTCATTCATATCATTAAAGTTGATTCTGCTTTGAGGATGCAGTTCTTCTCCAATCATATTTTGAGCTCCTTTAAACCTGTGGGGCTTATCTTGGCACTATGCTAGAAAATGTCCTATTGCTATTCATAAGGTTTTCAATGACTAATTTTTCAGAAGTAGTGCAACTATTCCTTCTGGTCTGGAATCTCTGATGAAACCTGTCCACCATTGGTTACTCTTCTGTTGTTTTAAATACAGGTAACATATCTTCTAATATCCCTGCAACACACAAGCCAGCACAGTAAAACACAGTGACAGACAAGTGGTGGAGAAATGGGCTGACTATGGGATGAATTACATGTTAAGTAATTTACTACATAATACTTGAGTCCATATCACCATTCTTTGGCATTCTGTCTAATGTCCCACCTGTCAAATTGGAATATAATGAGTTCTTAAGTTTCTCTGGATAATGTAATTTGAATTGAAGTCTTGACACTTGGTAGCCACAGAGGTTCTCATAGTCCTGGCTGGTCCTGACAGAATCTCTCTTTTTAACTACCTTCTCAAAGGGGCTTTACAATAAAATTACAATGATCTTACTAAAAACAGCTTTGGGAAAGTTAGAACGGCTTTTGTAACTTAAGAAAAATGAAACTCTACTCTGAGAAGTTCCATCAGACAAAGTATATGCATTGTTTAAAGATACACCTCTTCCATGATGAAGATGAAATGAGGCTTTTGGTCTTGTCAGCCCACTTCTCCCTTTGCACTTTTCTCATAAGCTTGGGTGAGTTCGAATTGTAAGGGGAATTCAATGCATTATTAATTTTGAGACATGCTGTCATCCCTACTCAACAAACTTATATTGTATTTAAGATAGTTAATGAAAGGCTAATTCAATCTTGGCCAATCCCTTTTATTGGATTGAGCTGAATAACTTCAGCAGTTTTTAAACTGCTAAATATATTCTTTAAAGTACTGAATAATAACAAAAGTATAGGCTGAGATTTCAAAGAACCAATCTGAATTAATATCTTTGTGGGGAAAGATTTCCCTACAAAGTATTCAGTGAGTGTAATGATAAAGACTTCTTAAATCTTCATTGTGGCTAGATATTTCTCCTTTTGTATAAAATTAAGCAAGTCACAAAAACCTGTTTGCCATTAACTTGGTTCCATTTGTGTTTCTAACAGAATTGCAGAATGAAAATCACAGCTTAAGACAGTATATGGCAATAGGAAGACAGAAATCTTGTGACAGAATCACCATGCAACCTTCTATATTTTCTTGGTCTCTATTGATTCATATGTAAAATAAAGATGTTGAACAATCTAATCTCAAAAATGATTCCTGTTCTAAGATTGGCTTTATTTTGTTTGATGTGGTTTGGGCCATGGGCCTGGTCTTTAAGCAACCTCAATACTTACGCATAAAGTCAAACCAGAGTATCTAAATGTTAGACATGGAAGGGATTTCAGATTACTCATGACTTCAAGTTTCCTAAGTGTGTTAGACTAGATTGACATGAGAGGGACAAATCCAGTGACATACTGTGCAAGAAAGACCTAGTCTGATACGAGTCCATAAGTCCCTCTTCAGAATCACACAGACATATGCAAGAATGTAGAATGCAGGAATAGCCCAGGCCAGTGAGTGCAAAGTCTTGTGGATTCAATGATGGTGGATGCAAGAAAGACCTAGTCTGATACGAGTCCATAAGTCCCTCTTCAGAATCACACAGACATATGCAAGAATGTTGAATGCAGGAATAGCCCAGGCCAGTGAGTGCAAAGTCTTGTGGATTCAATGATGGTGGATGCATCTCCAAGACTCTGGCAGATCTCAGAGTGACTTTCCAGCATGACGGTGAAGAGAAAGAGAGAGAAAATGTTTCTAGGGTCCTCTTATGAGTAGGCCGTAATCACAAGGAGTGACCATCTGGCTGTCATGTGTTTAACAGGCGAGAGTCCATCCATACACCTCTGTATATCAAGTTGACATGGAATTTTGCTAACTATCACACACCAGCCTTGTCAACTTGACACCTTTACACAACTCTTTAGTTACACAACTCCTTAATTTTTCATAATTTTTTAACAAACAATAATAAAATATTGCTTTGTCCCTAACAGGATAAAACTAATATGCATACAGCTCAAAATGTGTCAGCTTCATTTAAACACAATATGTATAGGTGAATAAACAAAGTCAGCAGCATTGTGCACCAATTCACAAGCTCAAAAATTTTATCTTCTCTGGTCAGACTCTGGTAAGCCCAACTTGGGGTCATCTCGCTTAGCCTACCAGGATACCCATTGACTGCCTCACTTTTCAACCAAGGGTCCCTTCACAAATTTTCAATAATCTTAGCTCTCTTGGACTAGGTCATGCAATAGATTCAATTTCTGTACAACTCTTTAAATTTCAGACCAGCCAACCCACTTTTGTCTTCTCCTCTAGCCTCTGTTAACCAGATCCACTAGTGTCAGTAGCCATACTGCACTGTCTCTCTATTGCTACTTTTCTCCCACTTCCACTTGACAAGTGGATTCAGGTGGTTAGCATTTCAGGCTATCTGCAGGCTCTCTTTAACTTTCAGTCCTAGAGAGAAGAGTTCCTTCATGGCTCTAGATTTTTTCTACCTTTGGGAGCAAACCTCCAGTTCAAGATTCAAAAAGACCCAATGACTCCTTTTCCTCCCCTTCAGTCTGAAGGCTCCTTTCTCAGCAAGTCTTTGAAAATGCAAATGTTCTGGGCACTCAAAGCACTAGGTAGGGCTTATCTTTTCTAAGCCTTCTTTTTCAGGTTGTCGTGTGCCTATTTAACAGAACCAATTTAATGGGCCTACATACTCTCCATTCATCACTTCCTAATAATCACTTCTATCACATGTAATATCAATAACAAAGGTAAAAGAGACCATTATTATCCTAGTAGTTTTCAATTATGAAAACACTCAAATTCAATTCTTTCTTATCTAAACTATCTTATTCATAGTCAATATGGCTTTAGGCCTCTAACTGTATCAAGCTGGGTTGGGCTTCTGCCTATCATTTTGACAAGAACCATAGCTTCAGAGAAGTTAAAGGAGTGATTTTGCCCACTGAGCACAAAATTCACATTTATAACATTTATTTTTACCATTGCAGACAGGAATAACCAAAGACAATACTCAAAGAAAGGAATAAAAACTTTAGCTTCCCATGTTCTTTCCTAAAAACAACCCAGTAAGCAGTAAACCTATCTGACCTCCAAAGAAGAAAAACCGTGATAAGGCAGAGATCATACAAGCAGCCACTCTCCTTCTTCATGATTTGTTTCCCTAGTATCCAACTCCTCAGCTACCATAATGTGTTAGGCTGGGTTGACTAAAGGAACAAATTCAGTGACACTCATATATGTGTAAGAAAGACCTATATATTAAGAAAGTATTCTATATCAGTAAACATCCCAACCCCATCCAATTGAAGTCCATAAGTATGATACCAGTCCATAAGTCCCTCTTCAGACTCACCCAGCCACATGTAATGATGCAGAATGCAGGAATATCACAGGCTAGTGAGTGCAAAGCTTATGGATCCAATGGCAGTGGATACATCTCCAGAGCTCTGGTAGGTGCCAGATGGCTCACCAGCAGGAAGGTGAAGGCAGAGATAAAGAGATAGATAGAGAGAGAGATATTCCAGGGTCCTCCTTATGAGTAGGCCATGCCCACAAGGAGTCTCCATGAGGTGGTCACCTGACTGACAGACTGCACCCCTCTCCAAAACGCCTATATATCAATTTGGCATGGAATTATTTAAATTCCACACCAGGTCACTTCTGCGTTCATTTCTAAAGATGTGCTATATATATTTTATATATTTTTTATAATTGCTAGAAAGTTGTAGTGGAATTAAACTTAACTTTCTCCTTGAACATCCAAGATTAGGTAGATTTTCTTTTATAGGATAGCTCTCATAGGATACTTAAAAATAATATTCCTTTCTCTCTAGAGGCAGATTTAAAAATTCAATGATTCCCACTGCTGTGAAGTAAATTCCAACTCATAATAACTCTATTGGACTGAATATGGCACTCCATAGAATATCTGAGGCTGCAAATCTTTATGGATGCAAACTATCACATTTTCTCCTCAAGATGAGCTGGTGGGTTTAACCTTCTGACCTTTTGATTGTCAGGCTTAGACATTGAATAAAGAAGATGAAGGGAAAACTGGTGCTTTTGAACTATAGTGTTGACAAACATTATTGAAATCCTTCTGGAATGCCAAACAAACAGATTTATCCTAGAAGAAGTTCAATCAGAATGCTCTTTAGAGTCAAGGATGGTGAAACTTTGTATTCGATTCTTTGGACATAATATCAGTAGAGAAAACAGAATTTAGAGAAGGACATCAAGCTTGGTAAAGTAGAGGGACACCAATAGAAGAAGAAGGCCCTTAGCAAAATGGATTAACACAGTTGCAAGAATGAGCTCAGACATAAGAACAACTGAGAAGATAAGTCAGAATGGGCAGTGTTTCCTTCTGCTATGCATAGGATTGCTATGGGTAGGAACCATCTCAAGGATACCTAATGGGTTTGTCCAGGTAGACTAGAAGAACAAATGCAAGGATACGCATATCTATAGAAGGAAAGGGTTTATATACAAAAGGAATGGGACATGGAGAAAGCATCCCAGCCCAGCCCAGCCCAAAGCCATAAGTCTGATATTAACCCATATGCCTGAAATCAGTCTATAAAGTCTTCTTCCGACTCATGAAGTCACAGGTCAGTGGGTGCAGGATCCCGGTGCTGACAGGGGAGCTCGCTTCCAGGGCTCAGGGTCCATCAACAGCAGAAGAAACTCATCACTGGCAGAGGTCTCCATGTGGCCGCCCCAGCTTCAGAGGTCTGGCTCCATCAGGGCAAAGCTGTGTGGTCTCTCTGCCGGCTCCTCCAGCTTCTCAAACACTGCCAGTTTGTCTTGTCCATAATTAATCGTCTCTCTAACTCCCAACAACTGGGGAAGATAGCTTCTCATCTTCATGAGGGAAATATCGCGAGATTTCCCAGAAGTCTCAGGAGAAAACCATGCCCACATAGAGGCCTTACTGACTACTCAATGCCTATCTCCAGATTAACAGGCCAGACTCCACCCCCACATTTCAATCATAAAATTAACATAAGCACATGACTGCCACACCTAATAACGTGTAGAATGGTGGCAGCAGCCTAAAAGGGAGCACAGAAGAAGCTTTATCTTTAAGGTTCTTGCAGACTTTAGAGTCTCATTGATATTGTCATGAATTTTCCCTGACTATTGATGTAAAAAAGCATTGCTTTTTAAGGTACCTCCTTGGGAGACTGTTACTAGTTCCAGGGCTCTTAGGTTTTGCAGTGAAACATAAGCTAGAGTGTCTAATTGTTCCTGAAGTAAGACTAGAGTGTCGCAAGTTTTTTACTAAAAATTTTTAGTTTTCTTCAGCAATGTCTTGGTTTTTCCAAGAATAAGGAATACTCCAGCAGTAGCTAATAGGCTAAATAGAGTGATGAAGAATCCTACTCTCTTTGTCAAATAACATGTGTATAGAAAATGGTCATTTGTTGTTCCAGGCTGTTCTTGTATCATGCAATATCTATATAAAAGGAACTCATCCCTCTAGTCTAGTGGTAGCATTCAGTATGCTTTTGATCCACAGATCCATTGTACTCTATCCTCAGGGTTCAGTTGAACACAAATGGTGATGTTATTTTGGTTGGGAGGCAGGGGGAGAAGATTTTCATCATAAACATGCTGTCACCTTCCAGTTTTAGATTTAGTTCCCCTCTGTGGTAGATTCATAATTTCATGTCAACTAGAAGATATATAAGTGTAGAATAGTCACAATCTCGTGATGACTCCTTGTGGTTGTGGCTTTCTTGTAAGGAGGGCCCTGAGAAACCAATACTTAGCCCCCACCCCTCTGCCTCCACCTTTCTGTATGTGGACCTGGTTGCTATCAGAGCCCTGCAAATGCATCCGATTCCATTGGATCCACAGAATTTTGTACCCACCAGCCTGTGATGGCATTCTGCATTCTGGATCATTGTGTGTGGCTGCATCAGTCTGAAGAGGGACTTACGGACTAACATTGGACTTACAGACTAGAGTTGGACTAGGCTGAGATGTTTTCTTGATATACAATTACTTCCTGATATAAAGCATTCTCTTATTCATACATGAGTATTGCTGAATATGTTCCTCTGGTCATCTTGGCCTAACACACCATCATTCTACAACTTGAGCAGTGAAACGGCTGCTGGGGAGTCCATGAGGCATGGGTTGGAATGAGGCTGGTGGAAGCATTCTTTTAGGTCTGAAATGCAGTATCCAATAGGGTGGTGTGAATAAGATTGGGCACTTTGAGCCTGTTATTTTCCCCAGGAGACTATTTAAATCTTAAGTCAGTAGGCAATAGGCTGAGGATATAGGCATATTGGGGACAGGATGTATTTTGGCTGGGATGAAAATTTTTTAAACAAAGGGGCTTGTTCTAAACTGAGAGGCAGTGCAGAAAATGCCACCAGAGATAGTATGGAGAAGTCTAGGCACTGGTATTGGGAGGAACGAAGTTGGCCAATCTTCGGTTCTGTGGGGGGGGGGAGGAGTTGCATTACTAACTGTATAATTTGGGATCTTTTGAAAGGGGTATTAATTGGGAATGAAAAGATGACTCCGGTAGGTTGTGATTGGGTCCTAAGAGAAGGGGTTTTAATAGGCTTTAGGAAAATGTCCTGGAGTCTTTGGCTAGGGTGCCCTGCAGACTTGATAGAACTATTTATTGAAAGAAACATAAGGAAACAGTTTTCCCATTGGTCAAGGTTAGCTCCAAGTGCAGAGAGACCAACAAAAGCAGCATGACTGGTTTGAAAGTAAGACTTGAGCAGGGAAGTTAGCCAGCTTAATGGAAGAAGGAAACTTGAATAGAATTTGTTGTGGATTATTGATCTGAATTAGGATGCCAATGAAGCACCATTTAAAAACCATCCAAGGGTTTCAGGCAAATGCATTTTGCTCTATTCTTGGCAGGGTGGGGTGGCAGGTGAGTAGTTTAGTTCCACAACATTACTTGGGAATAGTGGATACATGCATTCCTTCCTGGAACCTCAACAGCAGTAATGGTCGGTCGACAGTATTGCTGAGAAAGAACTCTCCCAGACTGACAGGAACTGGGAGTTTGAGAATTCATCTTTCTAAAAATTTTTAATAAGAACTAGGTATCCAGAAAGGCACGAGGGAAGTAATCCTTTCTCTTCTTGGGTCTGGGTAAGACTATATTGATGGAATATCTCCTAGCATTGGACTACTTTCATGGCATATTTCTGTATTAAAATATTTTAGCATCTTAGCTGGCTCTGTCACAAAGAAGCTCACCCCCTTAAAACCTCAAATATGTAGGATGACATGGGAAAATTCTGAGAAGAAGAACCACTGGGTGTACATCCTTCTAGTTCATTTGGGTTTCTTGTGTTACTTTTCTAAGAGTCCATTTAAGTGTTGATTAATTGTGTGTGTCTCAATGATTGTGGCCTCCAAGCTCAGTAGAAATGGTAGCATATACTTAAATGTTGAGATACTGCTTGGGTGACCTGAGAAATGAAAGCAGGCTCATTGTCACTTTGCAGTTATTTGGGAAGTCAGTATTGAAGAATTATTTCTTTGAGTAACTTCTAGGTACTTTGGTATGGGTCGAATAAATTTCCACTCATCTAATGAAAGTGTCTATGACTACTAGCAGATATGTGAATCTTTGTATGTGGGATTTGAGTAAAGCCCATTTGGCAATCATTTCCAAGGTAGAACACCTTGTGTTGAACAAGTTGGGTGAGATGACTGAGGGCCATTTGAAGACCGGGTCAGAGTGTTTGTGGCAGACATGTGTGAAATTATGGAAAGTCTTACCATTTTCCACTGTAACTTATGCAGCAATAGCAGTCTATTGTTCTTTTCCCACCACCCATTTAGATGAAGGCCAAATTCCTTATCTTTAGCCTATTTTACTTCTGTGCAATAGTAATATGGGACAGCAACTGACTGAGGAGCCAAGACAGTCTCTATAATTGGTGTCACCTGTTAGGCTGCTCTGTCAGCTTGGATGATGAGGGAAACTTCTGAGCTTCCTTTTTATGTGTCCAGATACACACTACTGCTACTTCAGTAAGCATCTGGGTGACCTCCGGAGTACTTTGTCTCCCATGTGTAATGAGGCTCCCTTGTGTGGTTAAATGACCTAATTCTTCCCATATTATTGAATGTATGTGGAGGACCAGGAACCCATACTTAGAATTCATGTATAGGCTTTTTGTTAGTTTTTTTTTCTTTTCTCCTTCACCTACTTCAAAGTTTTGGAACAATGCTATGAGTTCAACTAATTAGGTTGAAGTCCCTGAGGACAGAGGGTTAGTGTCAATGATTTGGTGGAGAGTAGCTATGACATATCCTGTTATGTGCACTCCATCAGTTGCAAAGCTGCTGGCTTCTGATAACCTGACAAAATGTGCTTGGGAAAGTGGAGGTCCTTTAGGATCTGGATGAGACTATTTGTTAGTCAAAAGCAGTTCAAGACAGGAATGAAAGGGCTTGGCCATGTCTTAAGGTTGGAAGTAATATGGTTGGGTTAATGTTACTGCAAGATTGGATGTGACATCAGAGTTTTCTATATGAATAACCTAGTATTTTAATAAGCAACTAATTGACAATCAGTAATAGCCTTTGGTCTGTAGTATTTCTATGATTCTGTGACTGGTTAGGATGTCTAAAATTCCTCTCTTATCAAATTTAAATCCCTCCTGGACTACAATAACTATTATGCATAGATGTGCAAACAGGTGTGGTATTGTGATAGTCTGGGTAGACTAGAGAAACAAATTCATAAACATTCATGTGTATATAAGGGAGAGGTTTATATAGAAGAGGAATGGAACATTGAGAAAGCAACCCAACTCGATCCAGTCTAAGCCCACAGTCCATATGTCTGATACCAGTCTATAATGTCTTCTTCAGATTCAAGAGGCACATGCAAGGACGCCAGGATAATCATCAGCCAGTGGGTGCAGATCTCTTGTGTATCCATGGTGATAGGAACATCACAGTGCTGACAGGGCTCTCTCTGTAGCTTCTCAAGCATCTTAGCACTGGCAGGAGTCCCTATGTGGCTTTTCTGGCTTCAGAGGTCTAGTTCCATCAAGGTAAGCCCATGTGGCTTCTCCTCTAGCTCCTCCCATTTCTAAGACTCAGGGTTTACAAGCTGCCATCTTGTCTTGTTAGTAGTGCATCTCTAAGGGACTTCTCCTCCATGGGAAAAATATAGTGAGATTTCCCAGAATTCTCAGAGAAAGCCATGCCCACACAAGGGTCTCATTGCCTATCTCCAGATTGACAGGCTAGACTCCACCTTTACACTCCCAACCATGAAATTGACACCATAGTACATGACTCCCACAGGTACAATAAAATCTCTTAGACACATATGCTATGGATTGAGATTGGGGACCTAGTTTCTGATCGAATACTCCTAGAGTCATCCCTTATCTTTCATAAGCATAAAGGGGAAATATTTGAAGGATTTCAGAGAGTTAATGAGCTTGAAGCAGAAAAGGTTTAAGTTGATTGATTGCTTTCCTTTGCTCAGTGTCCCACCAAGGAGGTACCAAGTCACTTTTACCCTTCAGGCTATCACACGGTGCTTTGTTTTGTTGATTTTTTTTTAATGTAGGGGATCCAAATTCAATAAAATCCAGTCAACCCTAGAAAGTCTCCGAACTACCTCAGTCTTAGGTTTATGTAGCTCTATAACTGCTCTTACTTGATCTAATGAGAGTCTTCTGTATCTTTTGGATAGAATTCATGGTAGGTAGATTCATTCATGACCACCTGGGTCTTGGCTGTAGAGACTCTAGAACCGTTTCTGCTAAAAAGTTTAGAACTTGTACAATGTGCCTAAAGGACTGTCTTTAGTGTTGGCACAAATAAGCTGGTTGTCTACCTATTATAGAAGTATGCCCTGTTCTAGACTAAGAGCATTCAAGTCCTGACTTAGGGTTGGTCCAAAGATAGGGGCTATATCAGAATCTCTGAGGCAAAATGGTTTAAGTCAGTTGGTATGTGTCCCTGATCTAATTTCCATTCAAAAACAACAGGAACTGACACTGAGAAACCTACTGGAATGAAGAAGAAGTCACTTTTTTTTAAGTCAGTAGAATTGGGTAGAGGTTGGGTGTACTCAATCTAGAAAAGTATAAAAATTAAATACTACTGGATGCAGTGCAACCACCATCTCATTTATTATCTTAAGATTCTGAACTAGGTGATACAATTTTTCTTTCCTTTTGACTGGTAGAATTGGAGTGTTACACAAGAAACTAACAAGAACTAGGAGTTCATACTGGGGAAACTTGTTAGTAAGAGGCTGTGCACCCTTGAGTGCTTCAGGTTTGAAGGGATATTGCTGCTGTTGAGGATACTGGGTAGGATCTTCTACTATATATATTCCTATATAAAGCAAGTTTTCCGAGAACATTTTTAATGCAGATTTTGTGGTAAAATTGGGTGCCTCAATTGATATTCGTGTCAGTTTATATTCGAGCATATACAGTCAGTTTTTTTTATAGGAGTTATGTGTCTAACTTGGCCAGAGACTCCCATGACAAAGACTTCAAGATTTATGTGACTTTTCTACTGTTCTAAAATTGAGTCTAGTACATCCTACCACCAGCAAGGCCCTATGACTATATGTGTTTGTAACTTTGACAAAGTGCCTTAGTCAAGGAGGGTGGTTGGACATTTAGGAACAAACATAAAACTGGGAGAGATAAAGGTTGTTTTACAAGCATCTTGGGGTTGGGTAAGTTGTTCTACTGTAGGCTTTCCTGATATTCCCATAATAATGCATACATTTTGGGTTAGGGGCCTGGGAAGGATTTTAGGACAGAGTGACTATTGTCCAGGAGAAAACTCACTGACCTATCTGAAATATCCCTGCTCACCTGGGTTACAAATCAATAACAATATTTGGGGCCGGGGAGGGGGACGGGCATTTGAGCTGTGATGAATTTATCTTGGGTAAGTTTTTCCTTTTGGACAGAGTACTACTGCCCATTGGCCAATTCGGTAACAGTGATAAAAACAAATGTTGTGGAGACCTATTCTTATTAGGATCCTCCTTTTTAAAAATCATTTTATTGGGGCTCATACAACTCTAATCACAGTCCATACATCCATGCGTGTGTCAAGCACATTTATACATTTGTTGCCATAATCATTTTCAAAGAATTTTCTTTCTACTTGAGCCCTTGGTATTGGCTTCTCATTTCCCCCCTCCCTCTTCCATCCTCACTCCCTCATGAACCTTTGATAATTCATAAATTGTTATTACTTTTTCATGTCTTGCACTGACCAAGGTCTCCCCTCACTTTTCTGTTGTCCATTCCCCTGGGAGGGGGTGATATGTTGATCATTGTGATTAGTGTCCATTTCTCCCCCCATTTTCCTGGTATGACTACTCTCAGTGTTGTTCCTGAGGGGTTTATCTGTCCTGAAGTCCCTGTGTTTCCACCTCTTTTCTGTGCACTCTGGTCTAGCCATATTTGCAAAGTGGAGTTGGGGGTCACGATAGTGGGGAGAAAGCATTAAAGAACTAGAGGAAAGCTATAAGTTTCATTGTTGCTAAACTGTACCCTGATTGACTCGTCTCCTACCCATGACTATTCTGTAAGGGAAAGGCCCTCTATTAGCCAATGACCCAACTATTGGCAGTGTCTCTGTGTGTGGGTCTCTGAAACAGGGGAGACAGTGAGATTCAGTCCACTAATATGGCCCTTCTTGCCACAAGTCCTTATGTGATGTATTATAATTATGTGTCTATGGCTATGACTATAATTCCATTTTGGAGGGTTCTCTCTGCTAGACAGGATTAGGATGGGATTACGGTTTTTCTTAGAGGGTATGAGCTAAGTCAGAGCCCTTGTTTCCTTGTGGGCATCGTTAGAGTCTACTTTACTAGATGTGACCATCCTTGATTTTCCTCAGGGTATGGTTGTTCAAAAGCCTACCAGACCTCTATCAAAACAATTCATTGGCATATAAGAATGATCTGAGGCATAGAGAGAAAGCTGGAGAGCATTGAAAATGCAAGTCCAATATTTTTCTGAAGTGGCAGAGGCCACAAAGACCAAATGTACCCAAGGAGGCTCAGAGAAACAACACTGAGACTTGGGATATCTTTTTCTCACCTGGTCCAAGACTATGGAACTATGGGACAAAGCAACAGCCAGGCTGGCTTCCTGGCCCACAGAAGCAAAGACACAAGGAACTACAAAATTGAGAGGCTGAGAACCAGAGATACACTTGCCTGCTCACTGAGTTGACAAATGACTGTGTCCTTGCTGTTTGTTGACTGTGACTTGAGGTACTCCATTAACTTTTCTAATATACCTCCTTAATCCTGAAGATTGTCAGTTCTGTTTGGCCATTGCAACGAATGATCCAGTCTGACATAGAAAAAGAGTGTGATGAGAGGAATTGTCAGTGTCAGATCGGAGGAAAAAAATATGAAGGCATGCTGAACCCTGCCTTGTGGTAATAGGGAAGCCAGAGGAGGTCGGATATGGCCAGATACCCCATGTTGTCTGCTATGAGCAGTAGTTGAGCACTGTTTAGTGATGGCGCCCAGGACCTGGGTATTTCTGGTCTCTTTGCATCTCTGCTCCTGAGCCCTGTGTCCTCTGTCTCTCTTGTAGAGCTGTCAGGATCCATCACTATCTTCTGTACAACAGAAGGAGTAATGGCCAGTTTTTCAGCATCCTCACAACCATCAATTACATTTGCGCAGCTTAGAAAAGTTGGCTCCTTAGAAGTCACAGGGCCTGTCTAAATACAAAAGTGATCTAATTTTGAGGAAAGTTGAGTTCTCAGATGGCACTTGTTGATCCAGTACAATTGGAGCCGAGGATGTAAATAGTCAGGTGTCTGGGGACCATTCCCTGCATAGTGAGAAAGGAAACACAGATGGAGTTTGAGGAGTCTTCTGAGTGTCCACTGAAATGGCAGGGCTGGCATTTGTCCAAAGACACTTAACTTTCTAAATGCTTCTGAGCCAGTGCTTAGTAAAATGGATGAAAGCTCTTGACTCAGAGGGTCAGAGAAGTAGTGAAGTCACTAAAAAGTTTATTTTCCATTGACAGCTGGTCAGATAGGACACCAGAGTCCATTTCTAAAAGGAGGCAGTTGAGGACCTAGGGCATTGCTTTCTTGCAGAATTTTACCAAGGGCAAGAGAGAAAAAATGGAGGGCTGAGTGGATACACATAGAAATACAAATCATAATTGAAAGTGAAACAGGAGACAAGGGATGCCAGGGAGGAAAAAAGGAAGTTGGGAAAGGGACCCAGAAGAATAGGCACAGGAACATGGTAGTTACAACAGCAATGTGCTTGCCAACTGCACATCAGACAAGGAGGCTCCAGGGAGGGGACGTGATTGAGCATGGAAGGAGGAGCTTCCCAAATGAGCTGGGAGGCAGGTATTTGTGGTGGGCACTTAACTACAGTGCCGAGTGGGCAGCAGCCTTCATGGGTGTTCTCTCTCTGATAGCTAGGGCCATTTTATGTGTTTTGCTATTATCCTGTTGTGACCAGGATTGCTCAGAGTGCATGCTTCCACGGGAACTGACTATTTTTACTTGGATAGAGTAAGAGGACTTCCCAATAAAATGGACAGAGGGCAAAGCACAGGCAGACACTTGGATCTAGGGGTAGGAAAACTTTGTTCTGAGCCTGGGAAGCTTACCTTAAAGAGCTATCCAAGACACAGCACTGATGTGTTAGATTTTGAAGCATGCTATCTTGGCTCTTGCTTCTAGGCATGGAAAGAATTCACAAAGCAGAAGTAAAGTTTTAACAGTACATTTTCACAGAGAACAGGCCATCTCCAGGGACCTGGAGAGGCCGCATGATTGTGAAGCTCTGGGTCTTTATTCTTTTTCTCCTTGGCTGGTCTTCTCCTATCTCTGGCTGGTCTTCTCCTATCTCTGAGAGAAAGAATGGATTTTCTATTGCCATAAATAGTTATGGTCTTAGAAGTTCCATGGCAGTAAGTTTGAATTTGAGTTTACATATAGGGTCTTTATGAGGCAGAATTGACTCAAAGGCAGTGGGTTTGGTTTTAGAACTGAACAACACTTTTTAAGTCTTATAACCCATCCTACATCCTTGTGTTAGTCCGGGTAGACAAGAGGAACAAATTTCATAGACACGCATATGGATATAAGGAAAAGGTTTATATATAAGAGGAACAGAACATAGAGCCCAGTCCAGTTCAAAGTCTTAAGTCCAATATTAACCCATATGCCCCAAATCAGTCTATAAAGTCTCCTTCCAACTCATGAAGTCACAGGTCAGTGGGTGCAGAATCCCAGCACTGCCAGGGGACTCCACATGGCTCCTCCCTTCCAGGAGCAGAAGCAGCTCATCACTGGCAGAGGTCTCCATGTGGCCACCCCAGCTTCAGAGGTCTGGCTCCATTAGGGCAAAACTGTGTGGTCTCTCCGCCAGGTCCTCCAGCTTCTCGAATGCTGCCATCTTGTCTTGTCCACGATTCATTGTCTCTCAGACTAACTCCCAACAACTGAGGAGATAGCTTCTCATCTCCACAATGGAAATATCTCGAGATTTTCCAGACATATCAGGAGAAAGCCATGCCCACATGGAGGTATCATTGGCTACTCAATGGCTATCTCCAGATTAACAGGCTAGACTCCACCCCTACATCTCAATCATGAAATTAACATAAGCACAAAACTACCACAATCCTCGTTTTACATAAAGCAAAAGTGAGGCTCAGAAAGGGGGAGTGAGGTGTTGGTGTTAGCACTGGGGGTTAGAACACAGCTGTAGAGACAGATCAATTTTAATTCCAGAAGTGATCTACTTGTTGAGTGACTTCTCACAAAGTAACCTCTTTTTCTTTATTTGTATAGTTGCTACTAATTTTTTCCAATAGTTTTATTGGGGCCTATTACAGCTCTTATAACATCAAATGCATCATTTATATAAAGCATATTTGTACATATATTGCCATATTCATTTCCAAATATTTTCTACTTGAACCCTTGGTATAAACTCCTCTTTCCTCTCCTTTTGAACTATTTACAGGTTTTAATATTGCTATTTTTATTTTTATTTTATATTTTTAATTTTTTTTGGAATCACTGCCCTCTGATGGGAGTGGGAGGCCCAGCCTTGCTCCTGGAGAGCTGCTGCTGGATTTGTACCACCAAGCCCGTGGGCCACAGTCCCGCACTCAACCACTATGCCATCGGGGCTCAGCCTATTTTTATTTTTTTACATATATATTGGACATGTTTTTTTGTTATCATTTTGTTTTATTACATTTATGTATGTATGGATCATGATAGGAGTTGTATTAGTTGCTACCAATTTTATAGAACTTTGCAGGATGGATGAAGCTGTCCTGGTGGCACATTTGTTAAAGCACTGAGCTGCTTACCCAAAAGGTCATTGGTTCAAAACCACCAGTTTCTCTGCAGGAATAAAAAACAAATGTAGCAATCTGCTTCTATAAAGATTTATGGTAAAAAAAAAAAGATATATGGCGTAAGGAACCTTAAAAGGTAGTTCTGTTCTATACTACAAGGTGATCTTATGAGTCGAATGGAACAGATTGCAATGGTTTGCCTTTGGTTTGACAAATGGAACAGAAAATACTGGTGAATACATTTCTTGCAGTACTTTAAAACAAGCCTGTGCCTCTGCTCCCTTCAATCACATAGTGGGAGCCAGTGTTTATGGTATCAGAAGAACAAGTCACCGGAAACATGACAGTGTTTGGGGGTGTCAGCAATGGCTAGTTTACTTGAGACAAACGCTGAAAAAACTAAGGTGAGCCCCTCAACACTTTGTTCAAATAAACAGCACAAGTGTGAAGTTTGCTGACAAATCATCTGTCATTGCAGAGAGGGCTGGAGGAAGCATCAGTATCATCTTGCTGAAGTGATTTCAGAGGACATGAGAGGGTTGCGATAAATGGAGCATAGTATGTTCAGGGTGTGGAGACAGATGGTGGTTCTGGTGTGTGACTGGGGGAGGAGGGAAGTCAGAGAATCGTCTGAGATAAGCAGACGATGGCAGTGATGTTGGTCAGCAGGTCCAGGGTCTTCCGACGAAGAATATGAGAGAGAACAGGTAGTATGCAAATTTTCCACCTTAAAGAAGTTCAAGACCTCAGAAATATCAGTGGGAAGTGGCCAAATATTATTATTATCTCAAAGTAATTATTTTCCACCAGAAAAGGTCTCCAGGCCCCCCTGTTCAAATATTGAAGGGAATACTTGAAACAGCAAGGTGGGGGAAGGACCACACACTTGAGTAGCCAGAAGACTTCAATGAGTCTTGCCTCAAATATTACAGCCAGAGTTCCTTCATATTCATCTGAGACAGAGGGAAGTTGGTGTACTTACCAGATCAATGGCATGCCATGTGAGGCCTCCATTTGGAGTACATAGACCTTTATGTACTAAGAGCCAAGTTGTTTCGTTGCATTCCTGCCTTTACAAGCTCGTGCTTGTTGACTTGTGACTCAGAGCAACCTATTAGTCAGAGTAAAATGGTCTAATTTGGTTTTTGAGACTAGAATCTTAAGGAGATTTACTATAATAGCTTTCAGCCATGGAACAACGAGTGGTTTTGAAACATCAATCTTTGAGCCACCAAATGTGTTGCATAAACACTGCCATTGTAAGCCTTCTTTTCTCCTGGCATAGAAAGTCTTACAGCCACTCTCACCCACACTCCCTGCCTGTGACAGGGCCATCTCTGTGTCAGATATGGGATGAAGTCACTAGGTATTTCAGTAGTTATATAATGTGGTGTCAATTTGGGACTTGAGAGGATTAAGAGTGAAGGGGTGGAGTCTAGTCTATCAATCAGGTCCTTGCCAATGAAGTCTCTATGTGGGCATGGCTTTCTCTGGAGGATTCTGGGAACTCTAATATATTCCTACTTAGAGCACCGATCCTGTGCCCTGGGAATTTGAGGAGCCACATGGAGATCCCTGTCAGAACTCAGATGCTTCTACCACCACTAGATCCAAAAGACTTTGCACCCATTGGCCTGTGATTGACTTGCATTCAGCTTCATTGCATGTGTTTTGTGAGTCTGAAGAGAAATTTATAGATTGATATCAGACATATGGACTAATATTGGATTTATGGACTTGATCTGGACTGGGCTGGGATGTTTTCTCATTATCTAATTGCTCTTGTATATAAGGCTCTTTCTTATTCACATATGAGTGTCCCTCAATTTGTCTCTCTAGCCTATCCAGGCTAACACAGTGCTGGTTAAGGGAAACAGGGTTGTTCTGTTCTACTCTTCAGAGTGACCTTATGAGTTGGCATAGTCAAGATGGCAATGGTTTGGCTTTGGTTTGACAAATGAACAGGAAATAAATGGTAGACACATTTATTGCATTACTTTATGACATAACCCAAACCATCTGCTCCCTTTGATCACATCATGGAAAGCTGTGTTTATGGTGTGAGGAGAATAAGCCAACAGAACCATAACAGTATTTGGGGGTATCAGCAGTACCTAGTTTACTTGAGACAAGCTCTGGAAAAACTAAGGTGAGCCCAATAGCTATAGGGTGTTCAAATAAACGGCACACGTGTGAAGAGGTCAAAGATAGCAGTTATCAGAGCTGGAAAACTGGGGATGCGGGGGTCCAGGCAGTCAGTTTAAATGCTGTTTCTTCACATGACAGTCACTATAATTCATCAAGACTGTATGTCTGACTGACTTTTTGGACAATAGAGTTCTTAAATCATGAATTTTCAAAACAGTGGGTTAGAGGCATTCCCACAACCTGTCAGTTTGTCATATTTGGTAGTTTCTGTGCTGCTATGATGTTGGAAGCTTCGCCTTGTTACTTCAAGCATCTGTAGAATCACCTCTGCTGGACAGGTTGCAGCAGAGTTTTCAAACTAAGCAGAAGAAGCAAGGACTAGTGATTGACTTCTGCACCTGAACCGATGAGGAAAACCAGGGAACACAACAGACTAGATTTGAAAGCAATCGATATAATCAGAGAATAACTGAACTGATACAGTAACCACAGAAAAGAACTGTCCCGAAGATGGCAAGAACTGCACGACATTATGCTCTGTTCTTCATAGGGTTCCCGTGAGCCAATTTGATGCTAACTATCAGTAAGCTCGATCAAATGTGAATTCAACCATCAGCTTCCACACTTAGTAGCTGTGTGCTTTCAGTGGACAGCAGACTAACAGACTGGTTTCTTAATCTCCCTATGTCCCAGTCGTCTCACCTGTAAAATGGGGATACACTATCCCTCTTATTATTGGGTTGAGGATTAGTCAATAAAGCAAGAAGACCACAGTCCAAACCATAGTGCTTTGTGCTTGTGAAAGAAATAAAAGTTTACCTCTGTTCCTGAGCTCTTGGTACAGTGCTCATTTAAATAGAAAAAGTAGGCACACTTGCTGAGTGATCATTGGGATCTAGGATCTATTTCCTCACTGGATCTAAGAAAGAAGCATCAGAGAACTTGGGGTGGGGTAAGTCAGTGCAAGTGTTCAGGGTGGATGTGGCAGAGTTGTCACAGTGAATGAGGAGGATACTCAACATATTGCAGTTTGTGTCAATGATTTCATCCCATCAGGCTATCTTGGAAGACAATGATTCTGGTCTCACAGATTTCTCCCTGCCCACCTTCTCCTTATCAGGCTTCAGAGTGGTTGCAGATAGAATCACAAAAGCACTGCAAGAAGTATATCTACAGTGCACAGCCCCTGGTGTACATAATGGGTTCCCAACGAAAAAGTATAAATCTGGAAAATGAGAAAGGGGCAGATGCCAATAAAGACTGAAGAATAACAGAACAGATAGCCTCCCTCTAAATGCCACTGCCACTCAAGCAAGTCTTTGCCTTGCTTTGTGAGATTGTCTCCTCTAAGTTCCCACTCCTCTACCTGAGCCACTTTTTTATGGGTTCCAGTTAGTACCTTCCACTTCCTTTTAAAAGTACTCCTCCTTTCCAACATTCACCACCCACGTTACCACCCACCAGCGGCAATAGACTGGGCTTCTTGTCCAAAGTCTGCTAGCAAATAGGACTTCATTCCAAGGGACAGAGTTCAGACTCTCTTCCACACCAAATGGGGATAATAACACCTGTGCCCTGAGGGCCTGGCGAGGACACTCAGAGGTAGTGAGCATGAGAATGTTTTGTAAAACTTTTAGTATTGTCCAAAGGCAGTACAGACTATTTACAGAGTTAGTGGTTCATTTTCATTTGATAATAAAGCCACCCTTCCTCACCCACCCACCCACCCACACCCATACACAAGTCTCTCTGTCATGTGGATTTGTATAAAACAGATCAGGTTTAATTGCCCTTTGAATCAAAGTATGTCCATTAAAAAGGAAAAAAATTATTGTCATAAATTTATTCATACACACAATAAAATGCTTGCCAATTCTATTGAGTTTATACTGATTGTGGTCATCCTATTGTATAAACATCCCTCTTCTTTTCTAAGTTATCCCACCATCTTGAACAGACATTCAGTTTTCCTCTACCTCCTCTTTTATCCTGCCCTGGTGACCACTGATGAACTCTGGTCTGTATACATTTTCTCGTTTCCTTTACATGATATCATACAGTATTTAGTCCTTTTGAGATAGACTTATTTCAATCACCTCTTTTCAAATACTACCTATCCTGTGCACAGAATCTGTGTATTTGTATATTAAATCAGTCAGCCTTGGGCTGAGCTCCGGTGGTGTAGTGGTTGTGTGCAGGACTGCGACCCACAGAGTTGGCAGTTCAAATCCAGCAGTAGCTCTCCAGAAGCAAGGCTGGGCTTCCTACTCCCTTCAGGGCAGTGCTGACCCCCCCCAAAAAAAAATCAGTCAGCCTAGAGCACTTTAAGGGGTACTTTGTACTTGTAAGATTTGCACAAGTGAAGACCAGTATAAATGCAAGTGAGTTCACGCTGGACATGAAAATATAAAGTCAAGCTCTGCATTAACCTGTTGCATCAAGTTCATTCCAACTCAGAACAAGCTGTCCAACAGAGTAGCACTGACTCCTGATTGTGGTCATCCTATTGTATAAACAATAGGATTTCCAAATTATTTCATGTCTCCCCCTTTTTTCCCCTTGATGCACTTGCCTTGGGTGGTTTTATTTTATTTTCATTTTATTGGGGGCTCATGAAACTCTTCTCACAATTCATACATACATCCATTGTCTCAAGTACATTTGTGCATATGCTGCCATCCTCGTTTTAAGAGCATTTTCTTTCTACTTGAGCCCTCAGTATCAGCTCCTCATTTTCTCCTCCCTCCCCTTTCCTCTCTAATGAACTGTGTCAGTCCAGGTAGACTAGAGGAATAAATTTCATAGACATCCATATGGATATAAGAAAAAGGTTTATATACAAGAGGAACAGGATATTGAGCCCAGTCCAGTTCAAAGTCATAAGCCCGATATTAACCCATATGCCTAAAATCAGTCTATAAAGTCTCCTTTCGACTCAAGAAGTCACAGGTCAGTGGGTGCACAATCCCAGTGCTGGCAGGGGCCTCTCCACATGGCTCCTCGCTTCCAGGGATCAAGGTCCATCAATAGCAGAAGTAACTCCACTGGCAGAGGTCTCCATGTGACTGCCCCAGCTTTAGAAGTCTGGCTCCATCAGGGCAAAGCCACGTGGTCTCTCTGCTGGCTCCTCCAGCTTCTCGGATGCTGCCATCTTGTCTTTTCCGTGATTCATCGTCTCTGAGACCAACTCCCAACAACTGGGGAAGATAGCGTCTCATCTTCACGAGGGAAATATTGCAAGATTTCCCAGAAGTCTCAGGAGAAAGCCTTGCCCACATAGAGGCCTTATTGGCTATTCAATAGCTATCTCCAGATTAACAGGCTAGACTCCACCCCTACATTTCAATCATAAAATTAACATAAACACATGACTGCCACATGAATCCTTGATAATTAAAAAACTATTTTTTTTCATGCCTTGCACTGTCCAATGTCTCCCCACGCCCCCTTGTCTGTCCATCCCTGTGAGAGGGGTTTATAATTATGTCATTGTGATCAGTTTCCCCTCCCCCCCACTTTACATTAAAGAACCAGAGGGAAGCTGTATGTTTCATCAGCGCTACACTGCACCCTGGCTAGCCCATCTCCTCCCCATGACCCTTCTGTAAGGGAATATCCAGTTGCTTACAGATTGGCTTCGGGCCTCTACGTCACACTCCCGACCTCATTCACATTATGATTTTTTGTTCTGGGTCTTTGATGCCTGATAGCTGATCCTATAGACTCCACATGATCAACAAGCCAGTGTGCTTCTTTCATGCATGCTTGGGTTTCTCAACTAGAGGACCCCTTGTTTATCTTCCAGGCTTTAAGACTGCAGACACTACATCTTTTGGTAGCTGAGAACCATCAACTTTCTTCACCACTTTTGCTTAAGCACACATTTGTCTTCAGCAATTGTATGGGGAAGGTGAGCATCTCAGAGTGGGGTATTAGAACAGCGTGTTTTTGTGTTGAAGGAGTACTTGAGTAGAGGCCCAATGACCATCTGCTTCCTTAATACTATACCTGTAGACATATGTACATAAATCGATTTCCCCTCATAATATATAAATATATTTACATATGTACATGCCTGTATTTAGACCTCTATGAATGCCCTTTGCCTCCTAGTTCTTTCCTCTATTTCTTTTTACTTTCCTTTTGTCCCACGATCATGTTCAGCCTTCATTTGGGTTTCATTCCTCTCAGTTAAATTGCCCTTGATCAAGCCCTACCAGACCCCTACACCCTCCTTGCCCCATTGATTTTTGATCACGTGTTGTTCCCTTGACCCTGGCTTTGTTAACACCCACTTTCTGTACCCCACTTCCCCCTCTTTCATGTCCCCAGGAACTGTCATTCCATTGTTCTCTCTTCTGGTTTGTTTATTATTCCTATCCCATCCATATAGACATGCAGAGACAATATATACAAGCACAAGAAGGAACTCAACAAAGCAATAAGTGAAAATAAAACAATAGCTACAACAACAAAAGCCAATGGCAAAAAAATAAAAGCCTATAAATAGTTCAAAGCCTATTTTTTGTCCTTTAGGAGCATTTTCCAGTTGAGTCTGATGGGCCACCATGCCCTGGCCCCAGAGTCTATTTTCGTTGTTCTCTGGGAACTTCATTGCCTTCCCCTTGCTGCTCTGTTGCATGTTCCCAGCATCTTGCCTCCATGTGGTGGGATTAGGGTGGGCACAATTCCCTCTGTGTGTCCCTGGTGGTATCCTCTGCAGTGCTTTGGATCTGCAAGGAATGTCATGTTTCATGGTGGGATTGGCTCTAGGTCCCATCTATGCATTGGCTACACTGAGCAGAAATATTGTGCTGAGGGTGTGCTTGGCCAGGATATGCTTCACTCTTGTTTCCTCCCCCCTCATTTGTTCCTGTGTGCTCCGATCAGATATGTCCCTCTCCTTGAGCTGCAGCTTCAGTGCTGTCCTCTGAAACGAATTCTTCTGGGTGGAGGGGCCCTGTCCACTTGGTTGGTAGTGGGGCCGGCCCTCAGGCCTCTCTATTGGTTCTCTGCTTCATGCTATTGTGTTGTGATCTTGTCTTGGAGCCCTGGTTTGAAGTCTGGTCCCTCTTTCCCTGTGGAGATATAAACAACACCTTCCCCTTGGGTGAGTTAGTGCCCTGTTCCGCTGCTGCTCGTGTTCTTTCCCCTTTCCTATAAGTTGGCTACCATATATATCACTGGGTTTAGTCTGGCCCCTGCCATATAACCTGGACATCACCCCAGGAATGTATGTATACAATAGCTTCTTCCCTATGCCCATTTTGAATTTTTTGAATTTACCTAGGCCTTGTCCTTTTGTGCTTGGCTTACTTCACTTAGCTTCATTGCCTCCAGTTCTTCCCATGTGGTGACGTTCTTCATGCATTCATCATTGCTTTTTAGGAACATCTAATATATATATATATAATATATATATACCACAATTTTCAAACCATTCATCTGTTGATGGAAATTTGCATTGTTTCCAACTCCTTGCAATTGTGAACTGTCTTGTGATAAATATTGGAGCACAGATGTCTGGTCATGGTCTGTTTCTTGTTTCTTCTGGTTATATGCCTAGTATGGGGATTGCTGGATCATATGATAGTTCAATTGCCATCTGTTTTAGATATTGCCAAATCGATTTCCGTAAATGCTGTACATACCTACAGATTCACCAGCAGTGGAAAGAGTTCCTATCTCTCCACAGCCCCTCCACTTGTTACTTTCTGATTTTTTGAATTGGGCTATCTTTGAGGGTATTAGGTGGTATCTCAGTTTGTTTTATGGCTGGAGATCCGGAACACTATCTCATACACTTATTGGCCATTTGGATTCCTATGGATTTCTGTCCTTGTAAAACTTCTGTTCAGGTCCTTTTTCCACCTCCTGAATGGAAAATTATTTTTTTTCTTGTTGTAAGTTAGCAGAGTATCATAGATTTTAGTAATAAGGCCTTTGTCTGATGTGTCATCGCTAAAGAAGATTGCCCATTCTGTGGTCTCTTATTACTCTCTTGGTGAATTTTTTCCATGTACCCAAGGGCTTTATCTTTAGTATATACCACTTGTCAATTTGTGCCTCCTCTGCATTTGTGTCCTTCCCTATTTCTGATAGCTATTGTATTCCCTGCGCCAAAGTTCTCAGATTTGTTCCAATTCCCACATTGATAGACCTAATAGTTTGGGGTTTTACCTCTAGGTTCATTTTTCTGCAGATATGTATCCATTTTTTCCAGCACCATGTAATGAAGAAGACATCTGCTTCCCATCTGATATTTTTGGGACCCGTATCAAAGATCACTTATCTGTGGGCTGATGATTTTATTTCTGGGTTTGCAATCCTTTTCATTGGTCTGAATATCTATTATTATACCAATATCACATTGTTTTGACCACTATGGCTGTATTGTAGGTGCTAAAGTTGGGTGAGGCAAGCCCTCCATCTTTTTCCTTTTTCTTGAGGAACTTTCTGATAATTCTGGATTTCTTCTCTCTCCAGATCACGATGGTAATCTGTTTTTACTATTCTTTGAAGAAAGGTCATGGTATTTGGATTGAAATAGCACTGAACTTATAGAGAACCTTGGGAAAAACTTGATATATTTACTATATTGAGTCTTCTGATCCATGCGCATAAGATGTCCTTTCATTTGCTGAGGTCAGCTCTGGTATCTTTGAATAGCGTTTTGAAGCATTTCTTATATAAATCTTTTGGGGTTTTAGTCAGGTATATTCCTAGATATTTTGATTTGTGTTTGGCTTTTGTGAAGGGTATCACTTTTTGATCCCCTCTTCTATGGCCTTGTCCAGTGTGTATAGTAGTCTGATAGACTTCTGTTTGTTGATCTTGTAACCTACCACTCTGCCATATTCCTCTATTGCTTTCAGTACTCCTCTCATGGAACTTCTGGGATTTGCCATATATAAAATCATATCATCTGCAAATAACAATAATAGTTTCACTTCTTCCTTCCCCAGATGAATACCTTTGATGTCTTTTCTTTGCCTTAAACTTGTAGCTAGGACCCCCAAGAAGATGTTAAATAGAAGTGGGAACAAGGGATATCCTTGTCTAATACCTTTTTTTTTTAGAAGAATTGATCTTATCTTTTCTCCATTGAGTACCACATGGGTTGTTGGCTTTTCATATATAGCTTTATTCTGTTGATGAATTTTCCTTCCATTCCTATCTTTTTGAGGGTCTTAAACAGGTATTGGTTTTGGATATTGGTCTAATGCTTTTTCTACATCTATTGGTATCATGTAGTTCTTATAGTTCTTCCAGTAAATGTGGCAAATATTACTAGTGGTCTTTCATATGTTGGACCGTTCCCGCATCCCTGGTATGAATCCCACTTGGCCACGGGGAAATATTTGTTTAAGGATTTTTTTGTGTGTGTAAATTATTTGTTAAGGATTTTTACATCAATGTTCATTAGGGGAATTGGGCTTTCATTCTCAATTCTTGTGGAATCCTTGCCCAGTTTAGGTATCAGAGTTATACTAGATTCATAGAAAGAATTTGGGAGCTTGTTATCTTTTTGTACATTCTGGAAAAGATTGTGTAGATTGGTATCGGTTCTCCCCTGAATGCTTTGTAGAATTCTCCAGGTCCAAGGGAATTTTTGTTGGTAATCCCTTGATAACCTTGTCTATTATTTCTGTTGATATGGGTCTGTTGAGATCCTTGATGTCCTTTAGAATAGTCTAGGGAGGGATTGTGTTTTCAAGATTTTGTCCGTGTCTTCCAAGTTTTTAAATGCTTTGGAGTACAGTTCTTCATTGCACTGTGTAATCACCCTTTTGAGTTCACTAGGGTCCATTGCAATGTCCCTTCTTTCATCACACTCATCCGGGATATTGGAATTTGTTCCTTACTTTCTTTCCCTAATCCCATCAGAGGTCTGTTGATGCTGTTTACTCTCTCCAAGAACCTATTTTTAGCAGCATTATTTTTCCATAGTTTTCATAGTTCCCCCTCTCCTGAATCTCAGCCCTAATTTTTATTATTTCTTTTCTACAGTTGCTGTAAATTTTGTGCCAGTGTATCAATTAGTCTCTCTTCCTTTTTATATGTGTGCATATGTGATAGTCAGGATAGACTAGAGAAACAAATTCATAGATACGCATATGGATATAAGGGAAAACTTTATATACAAGAGGAATGGAATATTGAGAAGACATCCCAACCCAGTCCAGCCCAAAATCATAAGTCTGATATTAGTCCATATGTCCGATACCAGTCTATAAAGTCTCCTTCCGACTTACAAAGCCTGTGCAATGACACCAGGACAATCACAGGCGAGTGGGTGCAGGGTCTTGTGTGTTCGGTGGCAATAAAACATCTCAGCACTTGCAGGAGTCTCCCCATGGCCTCCCCGGCCTCCCTCCCCAGCACTGGGTCCTGCTGTCTCCCAGTGGTTTCTCAGGTCTCAGAGGTTTGGCTCCATCAGGGCAAGCCCATGTGGCCTCTTCTCTGATTCCTCCATTCTCCAGCAATCAGGATAGATCAGCATGCTGTTATCTCATATTGTCAGTAGTTCATCATCTTAGAGACTCATTCTAGTCTCTCTCCTCCAATTGGGAAATACAGCGAGACTTCCCAGAATTCTCAGGAGAAATCCATGCCCACATAGTTGCCTCATTGGCTATTTTCAGATAGACAGGCTAGACTCCACCCCTACATCCCAATCATGAAATTGACATCAAGTATATGACCGCCACAGCATGTACTGCTGTGAAACTCTGTCTAATGACTCCCTTGGTTGTGTCCCATAAGTATGTCATGTTCTCTTTCTTGTTGGTTTGTGGAAATTTCCTGACTTCATCTCTGATTTGAGCCAGTACACACTTCTTTTGCAATGAGAGTTATTCATTCTCCAATTGCTTGCCCTTGTTTCCTTCATCTTCCTTTTATTTGTTTCCAGCCTTATGGTACAATGGTCAGAGAGAGAGGTTTGTATGGTAACAATTCACTTAAATTTATGAAGATTGACCTTATGCCCTAGCATGTGGACTATCTTCAAATATGTGTCATATGCACATGAAAAGAATGTGATTTTTTTTTGTATTTGGGTAGAGAGCTCTGTAGATATCCATCAGGTCAAATCATCTCATTGCAATGTTTAGATCTGTAGCCTCCTTGTTGAGTTTCTTTTCCAGAGATCTATATTTCTCAGAGAATGGTGTATTGAAGTCACCTGCTATAATTGTTGAGACTGTGATTTCTTTCTTCATCTTTTGAAACAACTGATTGTCATATTCTGGTGAGTAAGTTCTGGTGACATATTCTGGTGAGTAAATGTTTAGAATGCTTAGTGGTTCTTGGTCTACGGTGGCCCTGGGCATTACATAGTATAACTTCTTATTTCTTTTTATGGTTTGCACTTTGAGGTCAATTTTATCCAAGATTAAGATTGCAACTAGTGCTTTTTTTTGAATTGCTATTTTCTTAGTATGTTTTTCTCCAACCTTTGATTCTCATCCTATTTTTGTCTGTAATCTTAAGATGTGTCTCTTGTAGGTAGCAGATTGAGTGTTTGTGTTTTCTAAGCCAATCTGTTAGCCCCTGTTTATTAAAGCCTGAGTTCATTCCATTGATATTCAGGGTTATTACATCTATCTGCGGAGTCTGTGATATCATTTTCCCTCTTGTATTGGATATTTTCCTACCTCAATTTCTTTTCCATGACTATGCATATGTATGTTTGTGCATCATTGTTGCTTTCTTTTAGTCATTGAGCCAGAGTTATATTGGGGGCTATTTTCCCTATGATGGTCTCTGGGTGAAGTTGTTCTGTGTGGCAGTCTTGTATGTGTTTGGTGAGTGTTGTTCTTCTGCGCATACTGGTTAGGCACTTTTGTAGGACTGGGATCCTTTTAGCATATTCTTTGAAATTTCTCTTGTATGGGAAGACTCTAAATTCTCCTACAACTTTGATAGAAAATTTTACTGGATAGAATATTCTTGGGTTTGCATAATTTTCCTACAATTTTCAGAATATGTTGCTCCATTCTCTCCTTTTCTTTATGATGCCCACTGATAGGTCTGATACTTATCTGCTTGCCTTTATATGTGATTGCCTATTTTTTCCTAGCTGTTTTACTAATTTTCTCCTTTTCTTCATAATTGAATAGTTTCACAGCTTTATTTCTTTGTGACTCTTTGGAATGTCGTTTAGCTGAAATTATTTCTGCCTCCTGGATCAATGCCTGCTTTTCTTTCATTAAGCTAGGGAAATTTTCTTTTCTTTTTTTAGAAATTCTTTATTGGGGGCTCATACAATTCTTACGACAATCCTTACATATATCCACTGTGTGTTAAGCACATTTTTACATTTGTTTCCCCCATCATTCTCAAAATATTTGCTTTCTACTGAAGCCCTTGGTATCAGCTCCTCATTTTCTCCCTCCTGCCACACTCCCCCTCCCTCACAAACCATTATTTTGTTATAACTTACACTGTCCTATGTCTCCCTTCATCCACTTTCTTGTTGTCCATCCCCTACAGAGGAGATAATATGTAGATACCTATAGTTGATTCCCCCTTTTTACCCTACCTTCCCTCCACTGTGTCACCTCTCTCACCAGTGAAACTGAAGGGATCATCTGTCTTAGATTCCCTGTGTTTTCGGTTCCTACCTGTACCAGTGTACATCTTCTGGTCTAAAAGGATTTGTAAAATAGAATTGAGATGATAATAATAGGAGGGAGGAACCATTGAAGAACTAGAGGAAAGACGCATGTTTCATTATTGCAACACTGCACCCTGACTGGCTTGCCTCCTCCCCACCACCCTTCTGTAAGAGGATATCCCATTACCTATAGATGGGCTTTGGGTTCCAAATCTGTACTCTCCCTCATTTATAATGATGTAATTTTTAGTTCTTTGTTCCCTGATACCTGACCCCTTCAACACCTCATTGTCACAAAGACTGGTGTGCTTCCTCCATGTGGACTTCATTGCTTCTGAACTAGATGATTACTTATTTACCTTCAAACCTTTAAGACCCCAGATGCTCTAACTTTTGACAGCCAAGAGCCATCAGCTTTCTTTATCACATTTGCTTATGCACACATTTGTCTTCAGTGATCTTATCAGGAAAGTGGGCACACAATGTTTTTTTTATCTTCGCTGCCTGATACCTGATCCTTTTGACACATTGTGGTCACACAGGCTGGTGTGCTTCTTCCATATGAACTTTGTTGCTTCTGACCTAGGTGGCTGCTTGTTTTCTCTCAAGCCTTTAAGATCCCAGACACTATATCTTTTGATAGCTGGCCACCATCAACTTTCTTCACCACATTTTTTTTCTTTTCTTTTTCTTTTTGGCATCACTGCCCTCTGGTGGGAGTAGGAGGCCCAGCCTTGCTTCTGGAGAGCTGCTGCTGGATTTGAACCGCCAACCCAGTGGACCATAGTCCCACACACAACCACTATGCCACCGGGGCTTAGCCCCCACCACATTTTCTTATGCACCTGCTTTGTCTTCAGCGATTGTATTGGGGAGGTGCGCATAATGGAGTGCCAATTTAGTAGAAAAAGTATTCTTGCATTAAGGAAGTACTTTAGCGAAGGCCCAATGTCCATCTGCTACTTTAATACTAAACCTATAAATACATGCATGTAGATCTATTTCCCTATTATCATATGTAAAAATATTTATATATGTACATGTCTTTATTTAGACCTCTGAAAATGCCCTTTGCCTCCCAGTTCTTTCTGCTGTTTCTTTTTACTTTCCTCTTGTACCACTATCATGCTCAGCCTTCATTTGGGTTTCTACAATTTCTGTCAGTTGCATTGCATTGGTTCAATCCCTATCAAGCCTCTCACACACTAGGGAAGTTTTCCTTCAAGCATTCTATCATTATTTTGGATGCTGATTTCATTGATGTGTATTCCTCCAGTAATCCAGCAATTCTGATGTTGTTCCTTCTTTTAGCATCAGACAAAGCTCTGAGATTTCCTTCAGCTTCTCTCATGGACTTATTAGACTTTTTCTCTTCATTTATTAACTTATTTTTGCAAGTCCTATAGGTCACTGGTGCAGTTCCCAACCTTCTCCTTTCATTGGATGAATTGTGAGTTTGCTACTAAATTTCAGTCTCTCACAACTTAGCTCTTGTATTTCCCTTTGGTGCATGACCTATATCTCCTCTATAAATTCATTCTTTTGCTGCATTGCTTCCTCATGACATGTATGACTCTAAGCAACATCCTGAAGATTTCTTTCTGTGGAAGGTCAACCCCTGCCTTTTCTATTGCTGCCATTAAGTCCAGGTGTCCTCTGACATTGGATTTTGCTTCTCTTTTCTTGTGGAAGCAGTGGAAGCAGCTTACAGCTTTTGCTTGAATTATTGGAGCTAGGTGCCATTTTTCCGGGTGTGTCAGAGCCCTGGGTTCTTTCTTTGGGAGGTTGGTATTGGTGTTTCTGTAGTCTGCCTACAGCCAACTTCCTTGAGGGATTGAGTTTCACCTTTGTCCTGCTGAGGTTTTCCATCTTTCCTTGGCCTATATTTTGTGCTCCAGCCACCCTCAAGTCTCCTTAGGGACTGTTTGCAGCTAGCATGCAGTGGTCTGATTGAAAGTGTTGGCCTGAGCCAAGGGGAGCATATTTAGGGGATGGGTTGGGAACTGTGTGATCTGTTCCTGACTAGGGTCACTTCCCACAGATATGCATTTGGGGGGAAGACAAATGGTGTGCAAATCCACTGCTCAGAGTACAGGCGGGTGAGCAGGGGCAATTCAGTAGGAAGAAGGGTGAATGCAGTAGGCAAACCACAAAGACTTGGGTCCCTACACAGTAGCTGCAGAAGCTTCTGCCAGACTTGTGTCTGATGTCTGGCAGACATGAAACATCATAGCAGGATGGGAACCTCGGTGTTGTGTGTGGTGAGAGCAGTGCAAGGGCTGGCTGGTAGGTCTGTGGGGAGCAACAAGATGGGGCAGGGACCTCTGAGAGCGTGGGTTTGGCTGGTGAGTCTATGCAGAGCATGGAGACAAGGCAGAAGCTTCTGGCATATGCCAGATGCCCTGTGGCACTGGAGCACAGAACCTCTTGGCCAGGGAGGCACTGGCTGGAAGGTCTGGGAGAAGCACCCAGACAGAGTGGGCACCCCTGTGGGGGGGTCTGGCTGGTGGGTCTGTCCAGAGTGCCAAGGCCGTGTGGAAACCTCTGCTGTATGCCTGGCTGATCTATGGTGCCATTCAAGGCAGAAGGGATGCTCTGAGCGTGCTGCCAAAGAGACCACCGGAGTCTCTAAGGAGTGCAGGCAAGGGGATCAAAGTCAGCTGCTGGTTCAGAGTAGTGCTCTATGTTGTATTGGGATTGGAAACACACACTTGATACCTCTACTCTGCCTACAAGTCTCTCTACTCAATGATCTTCATGGAGCTCCAAATGTGAGCTAACTATCTGGTCGCCACCTTGGCCAAGTCTCTCCCCTTGAAGTCTGTAAAGCTATTGCTTTTTGCAGAAGCCACCTGTACCATGGAATAACTGGTGGGTTTTAAGTGCCAGCCTTTTGGTTAGCAGCCAAGCATTTTAACTGATGTGCCACGGGGGCCCACAAAAATAAAATTAAAAATGCCAGACCCACCACCATTGGGTCAATTCTGATGCATACTGACCCAACATAGGGTTTGGGAAGTTATAAATGTTTATTCATACGGTTTTCAGCAGTGACTTCCTCTGAAATGGGCAACCTACTCCTTTGTCCTCTTCTCTTTGGGTGACCCTGCTGGCATTTCAAACACCAGTGACATAGCCTCTAGCACATCACAGCAATATACAAATCACCACAGTACAACACACCAACAGAAAAGCACTGAAACTACTGTGGACTGTTAAAAAGATCCTACACATCTCCTTTGGGAGAAGTACAGCTAGAATTCTCTCTCAAGACAAGGACGGTGAGAGTTTGTTTCATGTGCTTTGGACTTGCTGTCAGGAAAGATTGGTTCCTGCAGGAGAAAATTGTGCTTGGTAAAGTGGTGGGACCATGAGAAAGAGGCAGGGCCTTGTCAAGATGGATTGACACAGTGGCTGTAACAAGGGGTCTAAACCAAGGACCATAGTGAGGATGGCACAGGAGCAGGTGGTGCTTCGTTTTGTTGTGCATATGGGTGTTATGAGTTGGAGCTGACTTGACTTCACCTAATGAGAAGGGTAACAAATGTTTTTGGAAGTAGACAGCGTTGTCTTTCTCTGCAGAGGCAGGTGGTAAGTTTAATCTGCCAGTCTTGTCATTCCTTATACCATCACAGCTCCATGGCTCCATAAATAAAGAATCCCAGGCTGAATTCTTATTTGAGTCCTTTTGTTTCCTTATTTGAGCTATGCTAAAACCTTTTCCGTCTACTTCATATATAGACTAGTGTTGAGTCTCAAAATGCAGATGTCCTGAGTGGAAGTGCTTCATAGACAATAGCATACTTCATGCATCTTAGACAATACCACTGATGTGTATGTGTCAGGGTCCATGTGCCCTCTCAACTATTCTTTTCTTCAGTATTTCTTTTTAGCTATCTTTTTTCTTTTTTAAAAAATTAAAAGACAACAAACCAAACTACTAAACTCAGCAAAAGTAGCCAATATCTAGAAATTCCTTATAATACTAGCATTTATAAATCCATCCCGGTGAACATATTAGTTCTTTCAAAAAGAGTTTCACGACAGAATGCTTTAAATTTTTTCACAGGACTTGGAAACAAGGTAGACACACACACATTTGAAGCTCAAATGTTCAAAATAAGTTAAATACTTAGCCTGAGCAAAAGTCAAACAATGAGATACTTTGTCTTATATTGTTTATTATGATCTACTTTATAACTAGATTTCATCATCTGAATTGGGAATAGGAGTTAGCCCTTAATAGGATTATAAAGATTCTCTAAGACTCCCTGCTTAATAATCTAAATGTTAATACACAATTTTGAACCTTGAATAAAAACTTTATTGGTTTTTCAGACACTTAATCTACTGTGACCTTTTGTTACCTAACAGGACAAATTTCTGGAATTTATTCATATTGGAGTCAAATTACATTCAACACAGCATTTACACATATCCTGACTTCTTTTTCTAGGAGAAATGAATGCAGTTCAATAGTGAATGATAGAAAATATGACTCTGATGATATAGGGATATTGGAATTTGATGTGTAACCTCACACTGAACAGCAGACAAAATACACAGGTCTCCTGTCAGTCTGCCATTACTTAGCTGTGTGGACTTGGAATAGTTACTTATATACACACGCAGATTCAGACTTGGTCTTTTCATGTGGGAAATGGAATGAAACATCTGCCTCATATATTTCAGGTATGCTGTGTCAGGTGAGATGCTCTGCTAACCAGTCCCTGTCAACAAACTCAAACCTTTATGAGAGCATCCATACTTCCTAATGAAGAAAGGGATTATTCCTCCAAGGTATGAGCCCATCCAAAAGTGATGCTTAAAGAGGGAATATTCATGATACATGATCCAGCTTCTAGAATGATTTAGGCTAATTTTGATCTATTTTGTGCTCAATGTCAGCTATAATTCTTAACTAAAAAGAAAAACACATTCCCAATTGTTCTCAAAGTTTGTCTATGGATCAAAGACATAATTTCTTTTGAAATTGTTCATCCATTTCATGCATTGAGGGGTAGCTAAAAGAAAACAGATGTCTGTGAACACAAGTATAAGCAAGAAGGAAAGTTTCATGAAGCTTGAAAAATGCAGTAGTTATTGTCCCTGGTTTTAAATGGAGTGAGGGCACATCATGCAGGGGCACCATTCTGGGCAGATTTTATTTTAAGACAATCCTGCCAACTATGCTGGAATTCTATTGGGTCTCTTCCACAACTGTTTTTGTCTTCTCTGCCTGAATTGGAAGACCAGGTCATTTCTTCTAGTGAATCTACCAAGGAAGCTACTTTCCTAAATGGACCACAAAGATTCCTTTCCCGACTATCTCTCTGTCAAGCACTGCCTTAGAATTTCTAGCACTCCACTTAAACATTATTGTGGATTGAATTGCAACCTTCCAAATACAGGCTGGAATCTGAATTCCTGGTTATGATTTTGTTTTTAAATATGGTTTTCTTATACTGTTTCTGGAATTCCAGATCTAGTCACTTTTTCCCCCTAACCCTACCAAATCTAGTCACTTTTGAGTTAGGAAAAGAGCAAATGAAATACAGAGAGACAGAGATATTCATCAATTATAAGGCAAGAAACTCGAAGGACCTTTAAAGATTGTGGGCAGAGAATATATGCTGGTATAGTCAAAGAGGGACCTCCCTCTAGAACCACTTCCTGAGTTCTGACACCTATTTTCCAGAAATGTAAGAAAACACATTTTTGCTATTTGTAAATATACGTGTGGTAGTTGTGTTCCAACAGCCCCAGATATTCAAGTTACTGTTGGATTTGGGCTCTGCACTGGATACTCAGGTGTCATGAGCTCTGCCTTAGGGAGTGCACACACATGGGAGAGACAGGCCTGTGTTCAAGAGAAAGACCTTCAGGAATAGTGAGAAGAGTTTATACAGGGACAATGAAGGTCACAGTAGGACTTTCTAGGCTGAGAATTTGTGAGTGATAAACCCTAGACACTCTCTTCTCCCTTCACCCTGTCTTTGATTTCTTCCTTAATCATCTCTTTCAGAAAGTCCTGGGGTGCTGTTGGATAAGCATTGGATGGATGACTGCAAAGTTAAAGGTACAAACCCACCAGGCACTCAATGGGAGAAAGGTAGCTATCTGCTCCCACAAAGATTTACCATCTCAGAAACCGTATATGGAGTCCCTACAAGTCAGAATCAACTCAATGGCAGTAGATATATATCTATATATATCTACATATCTATATTTGTCTTCTTTTTTCCCTCCCTTACCTTAGCCCTGAGACACCACCAAACAAAAGTCAAATTGAGAATATGTGAGGAATTTTAAAACATACCTTGGAAACTTGCCTCTCCATATTACCAGCTCTGTGATCATAGACCATTCCCCCCAAATTTTCTGATTCATGTGAAAGATCAACAGTAAAGACTAAATATGAACACTGTGGAAATGACTGGCCCATAATGGGAGCTCAATAAAGCTTCACACAACAACAATAATGTGATCCTACAGAACCCCATGGTTTGAGTTTAACAACCCATCCATGAGGAAAAATCATAAAAACAGCTCTTACCCGCGCAGTCTATAAGAAGGGGCTGGTGCTTGCATCAGCCTTTTGCAAACAGACTGATCGATGGAGTCAGTGATCAGGAAAATTGAATTCCACTAAATACACATCGCCGTCTGCCTGGCATCATCATATTTCAATGAAGCAAAACTGTAAGTCGTGAGAGGCATCTCTGATGAGACATGTGTTTGGGAATATGGAGTTTCAAAATATCATCTTGGGCTCACATTAATCAAATTTTGAGTAATAGAGTTTGGAGAAACCTAGTACTTAGAAACACATTAAGTAGTGTAAAAAAGCAAATTTAGTCACAAAATCTGCACAAAAGGAATTTCTTTTCTGAAGGATGCTGTGGCACTCTTTTTGACCTCAGGAGAAAGGTGGATTCATGTTCATTCTCCAAACCACTTGTCATCAAGTCAACTCTGATCCACGCCAATCCAACGTGAGTCATGCAGTGTTCTCTAGGGTTGAGTCATGCATTGCTCCCTAGGGTTGTCAAGGGGTAATTTCTCAAAAGTAGATGAGCAGACCTTTCTTTCAAAGTACCTGTCAATAGACTTGAACTTCCAGCCTTTGGCTTGTCAGTCAAGTTAATCATTTTAAGCAACCAGGGCTTCTGCTATGACAGAAGTCCAGGGTAAAAGATCCACTGTGGTGGGAGAGTTAACAACAGTTTCCCAGGAGAGGACACTTTGTCAGAGTGCTGGCAGGATAAAAAGGCCAGGATGGGGAGAGGAGAGGGAACCGCTCTAGAAAGGGGGAATGGAAAATCTTTGAAAGCATGTTTCTATCTGAGCCTTTTTTTACAGAAAGTGGAGCTATCCCTGGATTGGAGTGTTTTATCCCTGGAGCGTAAACAGGCAAGTGGGTAGCATGCTTTATTGAAGGTCCTGGAAAGAAAAGAAATAGATAGAAAGCATGAGGCAGAAATGAAGAAACTGCAAAGATTAAGATGGAAGAAAGACAAGCAAATCTAGAATATTGGTTCTCAACATGGCTGTGCGGTGCAAGCTCCTGCAAGCTTTAGAAAACCCTGATACCCAGATCCACCTAGAGATCTTGATCTCATTGACTAGGGTGTGGTTTTCTGGAGGGTGAGAGTGAATCCAATATCTACCCAAATGAGGGCTGCTGTTCTCAGTGACAGTAGCAGCTTATTTTAAGTCCCTGCTACCTCCCTTGTGATGGTTGAAGGGTGAGAAAGGAAGAGAGGGAAGGAGAATCAGATCCCTACTCAGACATGCACCTTCTCTGGACAGTTTTGGGCACCATGACCAACAAGAAATCAGATTGTGCACTCAAAACATAATTCTGTAGTAGCATTTTTTCCAAGGGTGAACATTAAATGAGTTCAAAAGAATGACCCTGTGGGTGCTTAGTTGAGGGGCAGACTCCAGGATCCCTCTTAAAATCTCTTGGTGGGGGATATGACTAAGAACTGACATTTTAAAATAAACTCCTAAGGTGGTTCTTATGCATATTTGAGTTTTGCAATCCCTATTCAACAGCATCTAATTAGTACATTTTTATCTGGAGAGAATAGTAAGGGACAAACAAGAGTTGATTACTTACTATGTCCAACGGCTATGTACATAGGTGATTTCATCTTTGTCTCAGATGAGCACTTTAAAATAAGTGTTGTTGTCTTTCCTTGACGGATGAAGAAGTGAAGATCAAAGGTGCTAATTGAC
>PVJH01016617.1:0-50056 GCA_004026705.1 Nesogale talazaci
CCTCATAGCCCCACCCAAGGACTGCTCTCCAAGCCCTGTGGATAATTGGCCCTGGTACCTGCCCACCACGGCGGAAAGGATCCCAGAGCTGACTAGTGCTGGCTGTGAGCTGAGTACCCAGGTGGACTGGTCCAGCACTCGGGGCATCTAGATCTACAGGACTGTATGGATCACAACGGAATGTCAAGAGAACCCAAAGTCCCACAATTAGACCGAGAAGTAACATCCAGGATAAGTGGAGAAAAGGTTGAAGGTTCCAAGGACTTTATCTTGCTTGGAACCACAATCAAAGCTCAAGGAGGCAGCAGTCAAGATAGCAAAAGATGCCGTGCATAGGATAAATCTGATGCAGAAGACCTCTTTAAAGCATTGGAGTGCAAGGATGTTACTTTGCAGACTGAGGCATGCCTGATTCCACCATGATACTTCCCACGGCCTCATATGCAAGTGAAAGTTGGACACTGAATAGGGGGAACTGAAGAAGAGTGGACGCATTTGCCTTGTGGAGTTGGCAAAGAATATTAAAAGTACCCGGGCTGGCAAAAAGATCACCAAATCTGTCTTAGAAGATGCACGGTCAGAAGGTTCCTTGGAAGCAAGGATGCCAAGGCTTTGCCACAGGTACTTTGAGCACCTTTTCAGGAGAGACTAGTCCCTAGAGAGGGAGGTCATAATAAACAGAGAGATTCTGGACAAGATGGATTGCCAACACGGCTGAATTGATGGGCTCAACTGTGAAAACAACTGCCAGACTGGCACAGGACTAGGCAGTATTCCCTTCTACTGGCAACAGATTTGTTATGAGTTGGAACTGACTTTATGACACTGTGATGGGTAGGTTGGTTATGCCAACACGGCCACAGAAGATTGGTGGGTCTGTGTGCCGGCATGGCCAATGAACACACGGGAAGAATTGAAGGGCAGAGATAAGAAGGGCTCGGCAAGTCCCGCCCTCTCTCCTGCTTCCGGATCTTCGGACCAGAGAGCTGGCTTGTTCCTCCTGTGCCTCTACCTCCAAGCAACACTACCCGTGGGACACCTAATCGTGGACTGTGTTGCTGTGAGTTGAGGTGCCTTCAAGTCCTACTTCGCCACGCTCCTGGGATATACATCTCTTGAGCTGGGGACTGTTGGACTCTGTCATCTGGCTGACTGTTGGCGACTTGCTCTGCCGTTTGCTGCCTGTGGCCAGATAGCCTGAATTGCTCTACACAGGACCATTCAGCGGCCCTCAAGACTTGAAGGACTGCCAGTCTTCTAGCTGCCTCACGCAAGTGAGTTGCACCAAGCAATCTGTACTGCTTTATAGATAGTTAACTGTTTCTTTCTTATCTTATATACCTTTCTATATATATAAATATATGAAAAGAATTACTAGTGTCCTGATTTTATTTCTCTAGAAGCACTCCTACTTTAGATATTAGCTTTGCTATTTCACACTACGGACTAGAAGGATTGGCAAAATTATTCATGGCTTTAGGTCTAGAATTAGCATCACCAGTGCACTTAAGACTAACCAGATTGGAGAACCAATCAAAGAAACCCATATTTATGATTTTATTTCTCTAAGAGAACCCTGCCTGACACAGACACCTAACAACCACAGTTTGATATTTACCCCTTGAACAGGGCTGACCAATATCATTCATAAAATGTGTACATTGTATTGTGTGACTTCTGAGTTTGCTCATAAAAGGAGTTGTAGCTCCCTTGAATTTCTTTCTCTGGGAGAAACAAGCTGCCATGTCTGAGGGTACTCACTAAGGTCCAGATGGTGAGAAACTAAGGCCCTAGCCAACAGCCAGCTCCACCTGCCAGACATGAGAATAAACTATGGTGGACATAGATCCTTTAGCCTCCATCAAGTTTTTAGATAATTTTCTTGACCATAACATCATAAGAAACTTTGAAACAGAGCCACCCAGTTCAGTCAAGTTCCTAAGACTGTGAGATAATAAGTCAAGCATAAACAATTAAACATTCTACTACTAAACTATAGGTGGGCAGTTCGAATCTACTTAGAGGTACTTCAGTAGAAAGGCCTGGCAATCAGATTTCCAAAGTTCATACTCTTGACAACCTTATGATGTGCAGCTCTATTCTGCACATATGGGGTCACAATAAGACGGAATCAACTCTACGACAAAGTATTCTGCTGGTTCAGCACTGCAATTTTAGATTGATAATTTTAGGATTAATTTGACTCAGAGCAATAGATAACTAATACTATCTGTTCTATTCACTTCACCACCCGTCTGCCAGTTTGTCCTACTGTGGTGGCTGGCATATTTCCGTGATACTAAAAACTATGTCACTGGCATTTCAAATTCTAACAGCTCAACCGTGATGGACAGGTCAGTAGAGTTTCCAGAATAACACTGACTAGGAAAAAAAGACCTGATCACCAACTTCTAAAGACGAGTCAGGGAACACTTTATGGACACCCATCTGAACATCATATCACTCCCTTGTTTTGGACATGTCATTAGAAGGACCCATCAGCAGAAGCAATCAATGACTAGAGAGGACATCGTGCTTGGTGAAGCAGAGGGCCAGCAAGGGCAAAGGAGGCCATCAATCACATAGACTGGCATGGGATCCCACAGCAATGGAGTTGCACATATCTGACTCCCATTGAGTCAATTCAGAACCACAAAGGCTGAACCCATTCATGATTCATTCCATTGTATGGAAAGTCATCATAAATGGCAGCCAACTCAAGGACATCAGCTATCATTATTTATCTCCAATTCACCAGCTTCCCCTCTCTTCTCTTCGACCAGCTTCCTCATCCAGGCCAGTTCATTGCAAGCCAATCTGAATGGCTTTTGCCACAGAAGCCAAAGCACCCTTGGAGATAAAGCTCAAACAGCCAGAGTCAGGATTCTCCCTACACCCCCAAAATCTTTGACTGTTTCATTATCACCAATATCAGAAGGTGTGCATTCCCTCACAGTTCTGGGAATTCTTGCACGAAATTCATTTATGGCATTTTTTTTCTGTTTATAAAAGTGATTCATACTAATTGTAGGAACTTGGAAGATTTAGAAATATATTAAAATGGATGTTTAAATAACCCATATTTTGCCACCCAAAAATAATGGCTCAAAATTTTGTTATATTTCCTTCGAGCATTGCTTTAAATTAATACAAGTCAGTTCATGCAGCTATATCTTGTGCTATGTTTTTAAACTTCAACATTACATTGTGAAGCATTTTCCCATGTCACATAATATTCTAGATATTTATGATTTTTATTGGCTGCAGAGAATTACAATGTATAGATGTACCATAATTTGTTTAACCAATCTCTATTTTTGGACATGTGGGCTGTTTCCTAGTCTCTGCTATTATAAATAATGCTGCAACAAATATTCATATACATCAATCTTTGTCCCTGACTCTGATTAATTCTATAGCTCATAAATCTTTGTTTGCATCTCAATGTACTTTTTTAGATCCTTAAGTTTCTTTTTTAAAAAAAAAGTAATCGCTAATGCATACACAGAATTGAAAACTTGCAAACATATATACAGTGAAAAATATATCCTTCACTCCCCAACCACACACACACACACACATCCCACATACACACCCATTCCTTTCTTAGGAACAACCCCTGTCACCTAAGTTAGGGCATGGATGCTGTGTTTTTTATGTTCTCAAAGTGGGGTGTGGGGGTGCCTGGGTTCCCCAAATCCTTTTCACAGAATCCACAATGTTCAAATTATCTGTTTGTTCTATTCTTTATCAAATATTTCATGGAGTTTTGCAGAGGTTATTCGATGTTCAATGACTTCATCACTTTGGTAGCTAAAAAAATGTGTAAGTAATAAAAAGCTGCATTCTTAGCTTTTCAAGGATTTTCTAAGATCATCGATTTGGGGTCCTTGATCTTAAAGTATAAAGGTTCACCAAGACCAAAATGTTTGAGACTAGCATACATGCATACATACACCCACATCATTGGTGGCATGTTAAATGCACTCTTCCATTAAAAAAAGAAAAGTAGTGTTATCAGAGTTACTAGTTCCTACACTCAAGGGTTTATTCCAAACAAAATGTGTTTCCATAGGTCTTTGCAATCAATGGGTTGCGGACAAGTTCTCTCAATAATACTTTTAGCCAAAACAATAATTTCTCATGGGTCTGCTGGGTCAGCTTAATCAAGGCCGTGAAGTCAGCTCAGAAGGTAAGGTATTTGGAGAGACCTCCAAGGAGTAATTTTGATAGACTTTCGCAGAGGACACAGACTTATTATGAAGAAGTTTCGCGAAAAAAGAAAACAGCATTGGTGCCAAACAGGCCAAGAAAAGTTGTGCCAAGCACTTGCCCAACAGTGCATCTGCTCGTTTTTTGCGGGTAGCGAGGGCTGTCCTATGAGCAGTTCCTTGAGAAACCTTTCACTATCCACCTTACAGCCTTGAACTTGCCCCTTTCAGACTTCTTTTTGTTGCCCAAACTCAAAAGACATTACAAACACATACAATTTGTGTCCCTTGAGGATTCCCAAGCTGCTGTTTTAATATGACATGATTTAGAGAGAGCAGAATATTTTAGGGAAGGGCTAAAATACACTGCCATTGAATCAATCCTGTCTCACAGGGACCCAGTAGGAGAGTAGAACTTTAGAGTTTCGGGTTCCAAGACTATAAATCTTTATTGGGGAGGGGGAGGCAATTGCATCTTTATTTCACAGAGCTGCTGCTGCTGGTGGCTTCCCACGGCACCACTAGCTCCACTCAGAAAGGAAGGGTTGAAACTCCTGACCCTGCAGTTAGTCCACATGTCTGATGCCAGTCTATAAATTCCTCTTCAGACTCACGCAACACATGCAATGATGCCAAATGCAGGAAGACCACAGGCAGGTGGGTGAAAAGTCTTGAAGATTCAGTGAAGATGAAAGCATCTCTGCTGGCATGGAGAATGGCTTCTCCAGTTCCAGGGTTCTGGCTGCATCCGGCATAACTCCATGGGACTAGTCAATAGGAATGTGTAGCAGAGAGAGAGTGTGTGTGTCCTGCCTCCAGGGAGGAAGACGGGAGTTCCCGCAATCCTCAGGAGAAGCCCGTACCCAGACAGAGGCCTCATTGACTATGACCTAAGAAACAGGCTAGATTCCATCCCACTGCTCAAGTTGACGGGAGATCATGTAAGTCCCACAGAGCCTATGGTGGAAAGCTCATTGTGGCCATCAACAAGATCTGCCGAGACTAGCTTTATATCCTCAAATCCATGGAGCAAGCAGGCCTATAATTTCCCAGGGCTTCAGAAGTTCATGCCTACTTCTGGATGCCCTCAGACCTGGATGCAAGCAGAACTCAAGGTGAAGTCTACAGACACTGAGGTGTTGTTTGCTTTGTTCCCTGGCTACCCTGTCACTGGCCTGCTGGATTCCCCTTTGACAGGAGAGACAGGGCCTTTCCATTTCCAAATTCCATGTCCCCACCAAAATAGATGCAGAGCCCAACCAATCACCATGACACAAGCAACATAGATACACCCCAACTCGAGGAAGAAGTTCATCATCTCGATATTCATTTGAGTGGTAGACCAAAAGATCTTCCTCTTTGACCCCATGGTATGATGTCACTGAACAGGCCTTACCTCTAAGCCCATTAGAGCTGTGTTCACAGGGACAAGGAGCCCTGCTGGTATGAAAGTACTTAGCACTTCACTATTAACCAAGAGGTCAGTAGTCCAAACCCATTCAAAGGTACTACAGGACAGAGACCTGGCAATCCACTTCCACACAGATTACCACTGAGAAAAGCCTATGGGACAGTTGGACTCTCTCTCTCATGTGGGGTTGCTACAAATCAAAATCTACTGGGCAGCACCTACCAAAGCAAGGACAGGCACCCGCAGCAATGGACAGATGTCCCACACCAGTGCACAGAGGGTAGGACGTGGCGTAGAAGCTGGAAGAAATCCAGTCTCCCAGTGATGGGGTCAGAGGTAGTGTGAAGGTTGCAAAACTGCTGAACTGTTTTTAAGCTGGCCTTTAAGCAAAGGAGTAAAAACAGTCCTCCAAAAGCCGGCCCATTAAGGAATCCGAACTCAGAAGCTGTCCCACTGACATGCCTCCAGGGCCCTCTGGGGACTCAGCTAATGAACCTGCAGCACTGCCAGCAGTTCCTTCCCTGCAAGTCACACCACATCAAGGCGAGTTCGCAGAGACACAGGCGCGCCTGGCCCATGGAGAGAATCCCGAGCCCATCTGGTGAGTTTCACTTGTATCTTCCGTAGACAGACATAATGAGGGAGGTTCCTTTGAGGAAAGAAAAGCATTTTCCCAGCTTGTCTCTCCTCCTCATTCACAGCAGCGGTTTTGAAAGCCTGCGAATGCAGGTCCGACGAGAAGATGGTGAGCAAGTTCATAGACTTTCATGTTGGCATGGCCTATGGGCTGCTTAGTGATGACTTGAATTGATCTATCAAGGTTATTCAGTTCTGACATTTGGAAACTCAAAAAAGGTTTCGGTGTTCGTGTTGGGAGTAGTGACGACACTTTGGGCTGTAATTCAGAAGGCCGGCTGTTTGAAACCACCAGCCATTCCTTGGAAGAAAACAGCCTCAGAAATTCACAAGAGCACCTCTACCCTGTCCTATAGGTCACATAAGTCAGCACCAACTTGATAGCAGTGACTTTTGAGTGAGCAGATTGGTGTTTACTTGGGAGCTAATGTAGTGTCCACTAAAAGGGGCCATGGCGTCAGGTTACCCAGTAAGTGAGATGAGCAAGGGCTGACTTGTGCCTGCTTAGTCATTAGTAGTAGATAATTTGACAGTTTTTCCACTACATCAAACATTCTGCTTCTAGCTATGGCTCGCATCTGTCACTCTCTGAACCCCACAGCAACTCCCTATTGAATCATCGCTTCTTTGGAAATGCAGAGTCCCCACCAGGGAGGAGCAGACTCAGTGAGCCAGGTAAGCGTGGGCTTACTTTTCCTGACTTACTAATATGTATGGATTCGTTTGACATGTTTGTACCACAGACAGTGTTGAACTTGCTCATTGATCCTCCCTTGAGCGAGATGCTCGCTGCAGGCTGGCCAAGCTGTGCCTGCACTGCCTCGGTGTTGCTGCTGGTGGTTGGTTACTGTCAAGTCCCATCAGACTCATGGCAACCCTGGGCACAACAGAAGAAACAGTGCCCCATCTTGCACCATCTGCACAACTGTTGCTATGTTGGTGCCCACTGTTGAAGTCACTGCTTAACTCTTTCTCTTCAAAGCCTTCCTCCTTTTTACTGCCCCTGTATTTTACCAAGCCTGATGTACTTTCCCAGAGACTGAAAGTTGACAACATGTCCAAAGTACATGAGATAAAGTCTCACTCTCTCTACTTCTAAAGAGAAGTCAGCCTGCTCCTTTCAAGAGGGAGTTTTTAAAAAAATATTTTGGCAATTAGTGGCATTCTCATAGACTTCACCAGCCCCATAATTCAAATGCAACTCTTCTTCAGGCATCTTGAGTCAATGCCTACTTTCACATACATTTGAGGCAATTAAAAATAGCACAGCGAAGGTAACATATCATTGGAACATATTGCCGCGGTGATAGAAACAAAGCTGGAGATTGCACGATAGGATCTTGCAAGATCAACAACTTGTTCAGTACAAATATCTTTCTTCTCCAAGGAGACAAAAGGTCACTACACACTGAGCTCTCCAAATAGAAAACACAAATTAAATTGACTATATATGTGGGAGACAGTGATGGAGAAGCACAATAGCAGGAGTCAGGGGCCGACTGTGGGGGCAGACCACCCATTGTTCATATGCAAGTTCAGACTGAAGTTGAAGAAAAGTCAAACAAGTCTATGAGAGTAAAAATATGACATTGACTGTGTCCCACCTGAATTTCGGGAACATCACAAGAACAGATTTGAGGCATTCAACACTAATGATGGAAAGCCCAATGATCTATGGGATGTCATTAAGATCATTATCCTTGAAGAAAGCAAAAGGGGATCTTTGCCATCTTCTATCATCCTCTGCTGCCTCAGTCATGATGGTCGAGCTGTACAGTTTCAGCAGGCTCAAGATTTAGCCCGAACATGGGAGGTACTACTTCAGGACCTAGAGGAAGGTTTTTCAATTTCTTTAGGCAAAATGTGAATCAGCATTCTGTACTGAGAGGTACTCTTGGCAGTTAAACTGAACTGGTCTCTACAGAAATAAGCACAAAAAGGCGCACACTCAAAAGAAATTCGAAAGAAAAGAACTAGTCATGCAGTCAAATTTCGGATGGCCATCATGAGTGCCTCTCTTACTGATAGACTGGCCAAGAAGAATCAGAAACGTGAATTTAGAAAGGCTGAACAAGAACAGGCTATCAAAAGAAAGAACAGGCTATCAGGGCTGCCAAGGAAGCTAAAGATGCAAAGCAAGTGACTGAAAAGACAGCAACGGCTGCAACTAAGACTGCCACAAAGGCAACACCTCATCAAACGATGGTGAAATTTCTGTTGCCCTGGATGGTGAAAAACACCAAGCTGGCAGATGAGACTCTCAAATAAAGATGTGACTGTAACTTTTTTTTTAAAAAATGGCACGTATTGGGGCGGGGGGCGGACAGAAAAGAAAGGAAAGATCAAAGTGGATGTGAGAAGAAACTGAGACTTGCTCTTGCTCATAGAGTGGGTAAGACAAATGGAAGAAATGATGAAGTCAAAGAGCTGAACAAAAAATTTCAGAGAGCAGCACAAGAAAACAAAATAAAATATAATAAAACGTGTCAAGACCTGGAATTAGAAAATCAAATAAGGAAGAACACACTCGGCATATCTTAACCTGAAAGAATGGAAGTAAACTTTCAAGCCACAAGTTGCAAAATTGAAAGATTCTATGGGCAAAATGTTGAGTGATAGAAGAAGCATCAAAAGAAATGAGAGACAACCCAGAGTGACTGCACCCTAAGGAATCAGTCCACATTCTACCATCCCAAGAAGCAGCCTAGAAGCAAGACACACGGGTACTAAAGCAAGAAGTCCAAGTAGAACTGAAAGCCTTTGCTAAAAGCAAGGTTCCAGGAATTGATGAAATACCAAGAGAAGTGCTTCAACAAGCTGATGAGGCACTGGAAGCAGTCATTTACCTATGTCAGGAAATTTTGAAGTCAGCTACCTGACCAACTGAGTGGAAGAGATTCATAGGTATAGCCGTTCCAAAGAAAGATGACCCAATACAATGTACAAACCATAAAACAGGTTTTATGATTTGCTGAAAACCATAAAATTTTGCTGAAGACCAGCCAACAAAGGTTGCAGCAGTACATTGACAGGGAGCTGCCAGAGGTTAAGGCTGGATTCAAAAGAGGACATGGAGCGAGGGGATAGCATTGCTGATGCCAGATGGATGTTGGCTGAAAGCAGAGAATATCAGAAAAATGTTTTATTGACTGAGTCAATCATAACAAACGATGGATAATATAGAAAAGATTGAGAATTCCAGAACATGTCATAAGGCTGATACGGCACCTTTATGCACATAGATGAAGAGTCTTTTGAACAAAGGGAATAAGGGACGACGGCTGCTAGGACCTGCCAACTCAGTTCCAACATCTGTTCTAACTCGTAGTGACCCTGTGCACAAGAGAATAAAATGCCACCTGGTTCTGTGCCATCCTCACAACTGTTCCTCTTGTTGCTGCAGTCATTGTGGAAATCCATCTTTTCAAAGGGTCTCCTCTTTTCTGCTGCCCCTTTACTTTACTAAAGATGGTATTCTTTTCCAAGGACTGGTCTCTCCTGAAAACATGTCCAAAACAGATTTGCTTGTTCTTCTGGCAGTAAGGGAACACTGCACAGTTTAAAACCAGGAGAGTTGTGTACCAGGATTATATCCATCCACCACATGGATTCAATGTGTACGCTGAGTAAAGAATCTGAGAAATTGGACTGTATAAAAAGGAATTCTTCATCAGGTTGAAGGAAGGGTTGTTAATAACCTGTGATCTGCAGATAACACAATCTATTTTTGCTGGAAGTCAGCAGGTATTAAAGCACTTGCTGATGAAAATCAAAGACTGCAGTCCTCAATGTGACTTTAATTCAACGTATAGAAACAAAAATACTCATAGCTGGACTAGTGGACAGCATCATGACAAATGGAGAAAAGACTCAAATTGTCGAGGTTTTCAGCCTACTTGGATTCAACATTCAACAATCAACATTCACGGAAGCAGTGGCCAAGACATCAAAAGACCTATCGCATCCCATTGAGTAAAACTGGTGCACGAGACCTCATTAAAGTAAGGGGTGCCTCAGCCAAGGCAAGATATTTTCAGTTGTCTCATATGCATGTCAAGGCTGGTCAATGAATAAAGTAGACCTAGGAAGAGTTGATGCTTTTGAATTATGGTATTGGCAAAGACTATCGAAGTCTTCCATGGGCTGCCAGAAGAACAAGCCAATCTGTCTTAAAAACACAGCCAGAATGTTCCTTAGAAGCAAAAATGATGAGGCTCCATCTCATATCGGGAGAGGTCGTTGTGCTTGATAAAGCAGAGGGTCTGAGCAAAGAGGAAGACCATACATGAAATGGATTGACACAGGAACTGTGTTGCCCTGCTGAAGAGCTGATGGATCTAGCAGCTGTGTCAATGGGCTTGGGCATGGCAGTCAAGATGAGACTGGTGCACAGCTGAGCAGGGTTTTGCTCCATTGGTCAGATAGCTGCTAGGACTTAAAACTGACTTGCTGGCACCCAACACCAAGCAGCAAGGAGAGTGTCATAGCATCACGGAGTTGTTTTTAGATAATGTGGCACTGCTTTCACACAGATGAACGACAGCAAATCAAACGGCCTCCTGTCAAGACAATTCTGCCCCATGGCAGCCCCGTTGGGTCAGAACACCACTGTGCTCAGTAGGGTTTTCAATGGCTGAGTCCTTCCGAAAGTAGATGGCTAGGCCCTTTTTCTAAGGGACCCCTTGGAAACTCAAGCCACCAATTTTTCACTTAGTAGCCAAATGTTTAACCGTCCGTGCTGTCCTGTCTACCTTAAACAGAGATGGGCTCTAGCATGTGCTGTTTCCCTTCTATTGCCATCAAAGAATACACAATCTGCCTTTAACGAGCAAAATGTTTACCCAAGTTTGTTGATTTTGTTCTCCTCCGCTTCTTTTGTGCCCCTATCAACTCTTATTCATCACTATAAGAGGGAGCAGGTGGGCCATGTAGTCTTTTCCTCACCAAAGTGGATGCTAATCAAAAATGTTTAAGGGCTTGAGAGAGGCACCGATGGAGAGCATAACACCTGGGAGTCCCAGTCCTCCCACCACTTCATTAAGCACAGCAACTTGCCTTTAATCGGGCTACACACTGAGTTATCATGCTTTCAGAATGATTCCTACTTGGGGGGAAAAGGTGTTTAAAGTCTGTGCACTCTATTTGCCTATTTATTCAAATGCACTAACCCATTTAAAACAATGTGGGGAAAATCCAAAAAGTAAACACTGCCTTATTAGTTCAGAGTTGCTTTATTTTAAGAAAATGAACCAAGAAGTGGAGAGTCAAAACAATGAATAAAACAGAAGTGGAAGTAGATACGAAAGAATAGGAAGGCTTAATTCAGCTCAATTTAACTTAGACACCCAACTGGGTACTGGGTCCTAAGGTTAGGTGGGACTGGTATTGAGACAACCTAGAGAAGATCAGATCCTACATCTCTTGGGGGGGGGGGGGAAGGGCAATGGGACAGTTTACAACTGGTTATTATCCTGAAAGTCAACCTATGATAGACTGCTATCAATTCTTCCTGTGCCTTCCTTATTCACTGTTCAGCTTTGAGGTACATAGGACTGTTGATATAGGACATCCTTAAGCTCACCTTAATCCTCAAGGTGACTTCTTGACTTTTTAACACTCTAAAGAGGTCTTTTGCAGAATATCTGTCTAATGTAATAAGTCATTTGATTTCTTTTTTCTTTTTAATGGGTATGATGATTTTTTAAATTTTAATAATTTTATTTATTAAATAATAAATAATAAATAATTTTATCAAGAGCTCTTACAGCTCTTATAACAATCCTTACATCAATTGTATTGAGCACACTTGTACATATGCTGCCATCATTTCCCAAACATTTTCTTCCTACAATGCTGAGCTAGTTCTTCACAAGGTCTAGTTTCTCTGAGTATTTGCTCAGATTGGGGGAAGAAACATGGTGAAGAGAAACAATCCTGATCTCCACCTTTCCTGATTTTTAAAACATTCACTCATCCCTTATTTTGTTCAAATAACCTCCTCTTGTCTCGTGTGAGCACAACTAGGTATTTTAGAATAACAGATCTCCGCAATATGGTCCATAGTTTGCTATGATACTCCTTTGGCATAGTCAGTCAGTTAACACAAGTAAACATCTTGCTCGGATTCTCTGCTTTAAGCCCAGGTCCTTGGCATCAACAGTGACATCCTTCATTCCACATCCTCTTCTCAATCCGGCTTCAACGCCAGGCAGCAACTAGGTGACGCACTGCTGCAACCGTTTTCAAATTATCTTCAGCACAATTTTAATTGCACATGATGCCAATGGTATTTCTTGATAATTTCCCCATTCTGGTAGGTCTCCATTCTTTGGAATGGGCACAAACCTGGGTTGCTTCCATTCAATTGACCATGGAGCTCTTCTTCCAAATATTTTGACATATGCCTAATAACTGCTTCCGGCATGGCATCATCTTTTTGAAACTTTTTAATATGTATTTTGTCAAATACCAGCACTTTTTTTACTAATACATTCAATGCAGCTTGCACTTCTTCCTTCCGTACAATCAGTTCTTGATCAGAAGCTACCTCTCTCTTGAAATGACTGAAAGTCAAACCAATGCTTTTGTAGCTCAATGGTGCCGTGTAGGCAAAAGCCCCAAGAGAAGACACCCCATTTCTTCCTGTTGAAAATAGAATTGCTCACAAAGGGGGTTGGTGGCTTTGAGCCTAGATTTTGTTGTTTAGCTCCTTTTTCTACCTGAGACACGGCCAAGACTGCTGAAGGTGCAGCAGTCTTACTATCAGGATGTTGAAAACCACAGACTCCAGATGGCAAAGTTAGACAAATCTGGGATCTTCTCACCCTTCCAGTCCCAGAGGTGCTTAGCCCCTGCTTTGCTCTTATCTGTTGTTTCAATCTGGGTCTCCCAAGGAGCACATTCTGAGGCAACAATGGACAGCAAGGGGGGCCTTGGGGAGGTCAGCTCTGGACCCGCCCATAGGAAGATGGGCAGTGATATGGAAGGGAAGGGAGTTGATAGCGGTGTGTCAGCAGGCCAAGCTACCACTGTGGGAAGTCGGAGCTGAATCCCATTGGAGAAGTTGGGGTGAGGGTGCAGAACAGGATGATCCCACTGAGCGGAGGAGTTTACTTCTGTAAAGTGTTCACACCCCACCACTCTGGTTCACCTTGCACACTAGCCACTCATGTTTTCATAGTCCTTCAAAGCCCCAGGACTGGAGGGCGGGGGCGGTACCTGCAGCAGCACCGAGAAGCTTGTGGATAGGCAGAAGCTGCGAACTGAAAGCATATGTTAAAGCTGGGCAACCCAAATCCGGATTGTGTTGCCCCCATCACACCCCATTTTCATAACCATTCTCAGAGCAGGATGTTTTCAGACATTCTCACCCCCAACACACAAACAGCAGTGTGGCGCTTACCACTGAACTATATATACCAAGGGGCTTCAACATGTACATGGGCACATGCCATTTTCTTTCGGTTCTGTTTTCCCCAGAATGTTTTGCAGCCCCCTCATAAGTCTGTCCTGGACACATCCAAGGAAACATATTTCAGAAGTTTTTCCCTAGCAAACTTTATACCACCCTCCGTAGGCAACCACCTCCTGTGCCAGCAGGAGCCACCAGCAGGCCTGTGTACCACATGGGAATTTTGTTATAACACCCAGAGCTTATAAATATGGGACTAGCACAGAAGGTTATTCCACTTAGTCTAGATTTTCTTTTCTTTACTCTTGGCCAAATCAAAGAGACTTTCAATGAGTTCAGGAAAAAGCATGCTTCAGGTAGGGAAAACTCCCATCCTTCTAAATGATTAACACCCCTCGAAGATGAAATGCGAAGCAAGGCACTCAGAAGGGCACCAGGTACCCAGCTGAGACAGGTAGAAATATGAAGCGAGATGATAAGAAGTATCAAAGTGAGACAGGACTGAGATCCTCGGTTCTTTCTGTCTAAATCTAAGCCCTTTGGGATCTGAAGGCCATGTGGCCAGGAGAAGAAGCACAAGGCTCCTGGCTCCCCTCCAATGCCCTACCGCTGCCTGAACTCAGGGTTGGCCACAGTCAAAGTCACACAGACTGGAGATTAGCTGTGTCCAGAATCTCACCGTGCAAATAACTTCAAAGAAAAATGCAGCAGAAAAAGCTGCCATCCCTGAACAAGGATAGAGCACAGTGGGCTTGGCTGACCCCACAAATGGGCTTTGGGAAGGCAGAGCCTGGGTCTCACCAGGACAGAGACACTGTAAGCCAGAGTCCTAGAGGGGAAGGTGAGCAGCTTTCTCTGTAAAGAATTGCGGGAAGCTTTCAGAGTCTTAAATTGTTCTACATCAGGTTCCCCCATAGCCAAGGGCTACATCATTAAGCAAATGCCTTTGCTAGAAGAGAACAAACATTTTATTTTCTTCGTGTTGTACAAATCTCAGTGAGCAGGTTGCCCCTCTCAAATCCTGGATGCAATTCCCCTGAGGTGATCTCCCTTGATTCCTCCCCCCTTGCTTCTTGGCCCAGCACTTCACTTTGGAGAATCTCCATTTCTTTAGGGATACAAGGAAATCTATCCACCTGTTCACATCTCTGAGTTATTGCCAAAGCCAGAAGAGGAAGGAGATCATAGATGAGCAGTGACTTCTAACTGGACATAAAGATAAGTACTGTTATTATTAGCATTGCTGTGCCCTGCCTGCCCCCTGCAGGCAAGTTTGGATGTATTGCTTAACTAGTATTACTGTTGATGCACAATGTCAGCAGATACGGCAATGTGTCAATGGAATGAGATCATAGTACAGAGCCTGGCACAGAGTAAAAGTTTCATGCATGGTGGGTATTGTCATGATTACCACCGTCACCACCGGTTCCTCTCCATCAGCGCCATTATTTCTGGCACTGTCACCCTCGTTGTCATCCTAGCCGGTTCCCTGAAAATCAGAAAGGTCTGTGAATCAGTGATCATGCTCTTTCTTGACGCGTAGGCATGCAGCTTCTTGTGTGGACGTCTTGGGCTGATCTCCGACCTACCAAGGAGCCACAGGAACTTGGGTAGGAAGGCTTCCAAGAAAGAGCAATGGAACCCTAGCCATGTGACAGGTCACGGCTTGGGCTGCTAACATGTCGGGAGTTTGAAAACACCAGGCCACTTCAGCGAGGAGAAATGAGTCTTTCTACTCCCTAAAGAGCCACCATCTTGGAAACCCACAGGGGCCATTCTCCTCTGCCCTATGGGTCACTGTGAGTCAACATTGATTAGGTAGAAGTGAGTTCAAAGTGGGTTTCTAAGACGTACCGTTATTTTCCGCTTTGTTAACCACAGGTGTTGTCACCACCACGCCTGCGGGAGATAAAAATCCTTAAGCTCAACTCAACCAAATGACAGATTGTTTTTCTTAGCCTCAGAGCCACGGATGATAGAGCTGCCTAAAGACAATCCACCTACATCCATGTGCTCTTCAATGCTGGAGATGTGCTCTTCAATGCTGGAGGCTCTGCTTGCACAGCATTTTTGTGACTGAGGTTGAGGAAAGACAGGGAGCATTCTCGACTTGTCTGCATCTCTGGTTCTTAAGGTCTGTTGGCTGGGAGGCCTTCCTCTAGGACAGCGGTTCTCAACCTGTGGGTCACGACCCCTTTGGGAGTCGAAGGACCCTTTCACAGGGGTTCTCTGATTCATAACAGTATCAAAATGACAGCTATGGAGTAGCAATGAAAATAATTTTATGGTTGGGGAGGGAGGGGTCACCATAACATGAGGAAGTGTATTAAAGGGGCATGGCATGAGGATGGTTAAGAACCTCTGCTCTAGGGCTTCTCAAATGCTTGAGCACAGAAGTCTCAAAGACATAAACTCTAATAAAAGAGACTGTGACCCCCAGAGACTTCGATCCCCATCCCAGTCATGAGGAAGGGTGAAAGGGGGCAGCGAAGGGTTTCTTTTTCTCCTCTGTATGTGGTGCTCTGTACCTCTTCTAAACACACCTCTAATCTTTGCCCAGTGTAACTACACAATTCAAAACTCTGTCCTCGAGTGGATGCTGACTCAAAGTGACCCTAGAGGACAGAATGGGGCTGCCCATGCCGTCTCTGAGACTGTAGGCTTTCATGGAAGTAGACAGCTCCTCTTCCTCACACAGAGAGGCTGTCAGTTTCGAACTGCTGACCTTGGAGTTAGCCCAACTCCAAGCCCTGTGACACCATCTGATTTCCATATTTGACACGAGGTTCCTCTATACTTAGCCCTCTTTGGAGTTCTGCGTGAACTTTTTGACTCTTTCTTCATCTGCAACCAATTCTATGTGTTTCCTAGGTGACAATTTCCTGTTGTCAGTACATAGTTATCCAAATGATTTCCTTTTCTCTTTGTTGAACTCTCTAGTCTGCCGATGGCCCCCTCTAGTTCTCTTTTGATGTTTAATGAGGTCTTAGGAGATATAAGACATGTGTTCTCTCTCCTATATTTGGGAGTAAGCCTTAAAAACACCATGAGTTTTGTTAATGGGGTCATTAGCCAAGCTCAATGACTCCAGGCAGCGCCACCCTTGCACTCTCTTGGGCAGGTTAAGCTAATCCTTATTTTAAACTTGGAGGCAGAGATCCCACAAACTTATTTTCAACCCCCTAAAAGTGCATTCTTTTAACTTTCATAGGTATAAACCCACATCCTCCTGAATTAGTGATCTTCCCTTTCTCCAAGGATCTAGATGTAATCTGTTTATTTAAACTTGGCTTTCTAGAACCTCCCCACCTCTCTGGTTTTTCTGAGGCAAAGCCATGATTACATAATGCAAAATGATGGCTCTGTCCTGGACTTTGCTGTCCCCAAGCCTCTGCCTGTAACTGTTCTTTCCACAAAAACCCTTGCTTGATTCTTTCTCCTCCACCCTACCTGTCACCTCCTCCCATAAAAATCTCACTGAACTTCAAAGCTGGAATCCAGAAGTCATTCAGTGTGCATGCCCTACCAATGTCCTCTTTTCAAAAGGTGCCTCCTTGGAATCCTGCAGAGGGAGATGATCCTTGGAGCCTCCTCAAAGAAGTGGGGACCACATGAACCCAAGCCTCTTCAGCTTGCAAGGGTTGGTCATGGCTCAAGGAGAGGTTATCTAGAAAGGTGGCAGCGGCTATCAAGTGGCCTTGCTTTGTTTTACCTAGCTTGATTCGTGTTGACAGCATGGAGTCTATCATGATCCCTTGCATAGGTAGGTGATAGCAGGAAGAGGAATCAGAGACAGAAATATCCAAAAGGAAGTGAATCCAGAGAGATAAGCAGGGTCACATTAATGATGGGGCACTCATCAGTAGCAGAAGAGGTACAGCAATCACTGATGGTGCCTGGGGGTCCCAAGTGACCTTCATTTCTCTCCAGACTCCTTGAGGACCATGGGTGCCATGGGCCTTTTCTCCTCCGGAGACTTGGCTGGAGAGTTTTTGCTTGGCATTGTTTTGTTTGCACCTGGGTGACGGGGGCATGGCTGAACAGAAATCCTTTCTTTGTCTTTCCTGCCATCATTCTGAGAGGAGGGTGAGGGCCCTGCCATGCACACCAATTCGTCAGTGTCGGGAGAACCTATGACGTCATATGATGATGACTCAGGAAATGTTTGCTGAATCAGTGAGTGAAAAACTGGGAGGGCACGAGGAAGAGAAAGCCCTGGAGAAAGAGATGCAAATTAAACACATGTGGGGATGTCTCGCTAGCTATGATTTATTCCGCACATTAAACAGATATCCAAAGTCACTGACAAAAGATGTATGTGGCACTTTCTGCTTATTTGCTCCATATCGAAAGTGTTCACTATAAAAAGAAAGTGCTCTTCTTAAAGGATTGTAAATCACATGGAGATGTAAAGTAACGTGATGCGGTAAGTGGCATGTGTCTAAGTAAAAGAGAAGCTGAAGCGAAGGCAAGGCAACATTCAGCAAGGAGAAGGAGGGAGGGGGCTCATGCTTATCCCTGTGCTCTGCATAGATGACCTCAGCTGATTCTCAGAGCAGTGTCTTTGTAGACCCTCTGGACATCCTTGGTTCATTTTACAGGTGGGGAGATGGGCTTAGGGAGATGAAAGCTCCCATAACCTGTAAGTGACAGCTTCTTCACTCTGGTCCAGCTTGTCTGCCTTTAAACCCTCTTGCTCTTTCCACTGTTAAGACACCCAACCTAGGCCACCATCTTCTGAGCTTAGCCCTGCTCAGACGGAGGATGGGAGGAGAGCACTTGTTTAAGATGACTGTTCTGGTTGTCACTGGCACACTTGGGGCCATTCGGAGAAAAACAACCCGTTGTTTATTGGCCTCCCGAGGCTGCCTCAGCCTCCCAGGAGGCTGGTTTCCCCGTCTTGTATCTGGCCCTCAGACTGACATGGTCAGGCCCCAGCTGCCGTGTCCAAAGGGAGGTGCAGACACGGGCTCCGACCTGCAGTTCACCCGGTGTTGCCCTGGGTCTGGACTTTGCATCAGAGGCAGCTCGGTCTGCAAGTCTTCGTTTAATTATCACAAACCTGCTGACTCATAACTTCCCACGCCCACCCCCTTGTTTCCAGTTCTGGATACTTAGGTTTAGCAAAGAGGACGGAGTCGGGATGAGGAGTACAATGTGTACCTACCACTGGAGAGGTCATTACCCATAGCAGTTGGCAGTTTTCAAGCCAAGGTCATGCCGGAGTCTATCTGGAGCGCAAGCTGGCTCCAAGGTAGAGGAAAATGGACACAGATAGGGGAAGGGGCCAAGACTTTGGGGAACGGCACCATCTGTCCCCAGGAGTCAGTGAGCACCCAGACACAAGAGCCAGTCCTTCGGGGCACTCACGTAGGTCTCAAGTGTCTCAAGGGCACTGCAAAGACCAGTTTTTACAAATGTGACATCATAGGGGAGGCAAGAGAGAAGGTGCAAACCTCTAACACTACACCCTGTCACCAGATGCCTTTCCTTCTGTGCTGAGAAGCCAAGTGAGACCCTTGGGCAGAATACTGCTGCAAGGGCATAGCTTCCAATCTTTCTGAGAGTGCCAGCTTTGAGCCCCACCTTCCCCCTCTTACCAACACTTTGAATGTAAGACAGGCCTGTCCCCCAGTGAGGAAGAGAGAAGCTCGTGTTTCTTCAAGGGAGACAGAAAAAAAGGTGTAAGGTTAAGAACTGGAGCTTTCTGATCTCAACAAGCATTTTTCCATCTCTCTCTCCCTCCTTCCCTCCTTCCCTGTATGAACTTGGGCAAGAACTTCATTTGGCTAAACCACAGTATCTCTATCACAGGGCTTGTGATGCACACAGTGAAGGGTGAGACCCACTGACACAAAGGGAGAAAGTTCAAACCCACCTAGAGGTTCTTGAAAGCAAGGCCTCGTGACCTCCTTCAGAAAGGTCACCGTCTTGAAAACCACATGGCTACACTCTGCCACACAAAGGGCTCTCAGCCATTGAAATTCCTCTCAAGGTCAACTGGCTAAATGCCACCTACCAGTTCTTTATGAAGGTTACGGGAGGTCTCACGCAAAGGGCAGAGATCTGTAATACAATCTCATCGGGGGTGGTTCTTACACGAGCCAGAATGCTCCTGCGAAACAAAGGTGGTGAGACTTCATGCTACATCATGTGGACACGTTTTTAAAGAAGCTCACCACACTCGATAAAGGGGAAAATCAGTGATTACGAGGAAGAACCTAGAGATGATTGACACAGTGACTACAATGATGGACTCTGACATGAGGCTGATGGTGAGGAGGATGCAGGACGGGGCAGTGTCTCCTTCTCGACATAGGGTCATTATGAGCTGAAATCAACTACCACCACCAACATGTTAGCAAAGAATGTTAGCAAAGAATCCAAGGGCAGGGCCCTGACTCTTATCCCATGAATAGGCTCAAGAGATCACTCAGTTTCTCAGTGGGCCCCCAGCTAAGAGTTTGGACCTCTTAGACATAAAGCTTCTGATTTAAAAAACGCAGCCCTATTTGGGGATTGGATGGATCCAACTCTGCTAAAAATTATTCACCTCAAGCATTTCTTACCCCGACTTGGGTTCAGCTGAATGTCTCTCCTCTGAGCTTCCACAGCCTGCCTCATATAACCCATTATTTAGAAATCACCTATTTTACACTCCCGCTCTCCACCCCATTTTGTTGGAACTCCAGGCTGGGAGAGGTTACACTTTTTCTTTTGTATCCCCAAGATTACACATAGTGTATGATAGAAAAGCATTCAAGGTGAGCAGGACTGAATTCAAGATTTGAGGCAGTCCCTTTCTGCTCATCAGGACAAGGTGCCCGCTGAAAGAGATGGAGTCTCTTGTCTAAGCCAGCAATACCTGTGGGAGCCATCAGAAACATTAAGTCATTAAAGGAAAGGAAAAAATAGAAGAAGAAAAAGAAAGAAAGGAGAGTCAGGAAGAGGAAATTAGATTGCATTATAGATCTTTCAGCAGTGATTCCTGATTAAGATCCAAAGTCAGAGAAGGGTGTTAGGAAGAAGATAGTCGATTTTTCTGAAAGACTCATGCGTAATACTTGACTCATGCGTAATAGGAAGTTCTGTAAGACTGAATGCCATATGATACAGCAGATGAGCCCTAATAGATGCTTTCTCTTGTGGGTGCTTGAGAGTGTTGGGGCTAAAGGTTCCCACTCTGGAGACATGGTATATTCTGGGGTCCCAGCTCCATCAAATGACCACACTGATAGTTTCTTAAAACTCTTTGTGGAAAATAATAGCATCTATGGCATAGGTTCTTGAAAGGATGAAATGAAATGATCAATATAACATCAGTTACCTGAGTATTCAGCACAAAAACAGTAAGCATGGAATAAACCATATCAATGACTAAGTTGTTAATGTTTGTTGTTTTGTTTTGTTTTGTTTTCAGAGTGGCCTGCACCTGACTCCAAAATCTGAGAGAATGGGGCAGAGAGAGGGGATCGGATAACATGTTCTCAGATCCACCTGACCCTCCATGTTATGTTCTTTATGTTACTCCAAGCATCTTCACCGTGGATCGCTCCATAGGGGAGAAAAGCCTAGCGGAAACTATGGAGCTGGAGTCTACATCCTATCACCACTCAGTTTCCTGCCCTTGGGAAAGCTCCAAAAGCTCTCTGGGTCTCTGCTCACTTATTTGTCAAGTAAAGGAATTGGTGTGTGAGGCCTGATCTGGCTACAAGAATCATTCATTTTAATATCTAGCCAAAGTGACGTGAGCAATTTCCCCTCCTTCGTGTGTACTTTTCCTTTCTCCCCTACCCTGTTGGCTGGGGGCTATCAGCTGATGAATAGGCAAAGCCAACCGCACCAGACAGGCTCTTTATAAAGGGGATTGATGATGGAATAAGCACATGCCATATCCAGCACTATAGGCTTAAGTACTTAAATTAAAAACCCCAGGGTTTGGCAGGGACAGTGAGGGGAGAGGAAGGGGGAGCCTGAAAAAAATGCAGAGCTTCTTCAGAAGGCAGAGCATGATCAAAGTTGAGTGGAGCTGGGTCCTTCTTGGACATACAAAGCAGGGATTTCCATCTCTCCGGACAAATGAGTACCAAGAGCCAACCACGGCCTCACAAGGAAAGTGCTATGAGCTGGAGGAGGGTGTAGAGGAAGTGGAGTGGTCTGATGGAGGAGGTGCGTGCTCCCTGGCTCTCTCAGAGAACTGTGAACAACAAGGCATATCTCAAGTGATGTAAGCGAGTTCCTTCTTCTTGTTATTGCAGAAATCAGCAACTATGTCTTGTAAAGAACCCAGGAGTAGCTGCTTGAGGCTTTGTGGGCCATCAAGTCCCTGCCAGTGGTGTGTGAAAGCAGCCATGCTGTGATTATGGTTGGGATGGGTCTTCAAATCAGAGTGGACTCCTCATAACCGTGCATACCACAGAACAAAACACAAGGCTGGTAAGAGTTGGAATCAGCTGACTGTCAGTGGGAGATGTGTGTGTGTGTATGTGTGTGTGTGAGACGCGAGGGACTGTTGGAAACCAGTATCATACCTCTCCCCACTCCACCACAGGGAGGATAGTGTTCTAGCAGAGGTTGAAAGACCATCAATAGTGCCAGATTGGATATTTCTGTTTGCACGGGAGTTCTGATGAGCTGGCTGTAAACTGAAAACACTAACATCCTTTTGCATTAAATTCCACCATGCGATCGAGACTAGTCACAGAAAGAGACCCCGGGGGCCATCAGTTTCCAAAGAACAGAGGGGTGCCTCAAAAGGAGAAGCTGAGGTCTCATCACAAACTCCACAATTACCCTGAAAGTTGATGCACTTCCATTCGAGACTCCCTTGTTTGATTCCTCTTTCTTTGAAGGGAACTTGCCTGGGAAAGGATTTTCTGTCCACACCACTTTGGCAGACTGGAAGAGGCTCTCATGGACATGTATGGGTCAATCCTCAATGCATCAGATGGAGAAAAATTCCGTTCTTCTTTCTTCATTAGGAGAAATAGAAGAACTGGAAACACCAATTTCAGTTCCTGCAAGACTCCTTCTGTTACACACACACACACACACACACACACACACACACACACACCACTCACTAGTGGTGGTTTATATCTTCATGCAGACCAGCTGAATCAAAAAAAAGACATCCAATCATTCAAATAGGTACAGAGTCTGAATGGAAAAGGCAATGTTGTCTTGTCCCAGGGTCTTCTCTTCATGGCTTGCTTCATGGCTTAGTCTTCTAGATGCCAGCTCTCCTTTGGGATTTCCTTCTTGACTGTTCAGAGTTTATTGGAACTGCAATGGTGCCTGGGAAGCAGGAGGCAGGGGCTGGGGCTGCCACAGCAAATGATAAGTCTGCACACACCCAGACTGCTGGGCACTGACTTGGCTGCCAGGAGCTGCTGCATCTGGAGGATGAAGACCTGGGGATCCAACAGGGGCTGACAGCATTTTGCTTTGGATCCCCTAAACGGAGTCCTCATAAAGCTCAGCCCACCCATTCCCACCAGCAAAGAGCCAGCTAAAACATCTAGCAGGATTCTAAATTAGCTTCCACGCTTGGGCTCGGTTGACTACAGATTTCTAAGCCTTGGTCCACTGGCCATTAGAATCTCTATAATTTTAGCCTGGGTTGCATTTCAGAGCAGAGAGATGATGGTGTTCGGAGTCAGACCATCTGAGTTCAAGCCTCGGCTCTGTCACTTAGCAGACATGGAACCTGGATAAGTCTTTGTCCTTTGAGATGGGTTCCTTCACTGAGAGATGAAAATTTAAGAGTGACATTCAATGGAGTGCTGCTAAGTACTTCAGAGGGTCATCGTCAGGTCCACTGTGCAAAAAACAAAAATGAAACTGTCCTGCCTAGTGTGCAGAATCCTTGCCCGTGAACCCCAGCTACTTGCCCCTCCCCTCTGCTGCTGCTCCTGGGACTCCTGACTGCCTCTGTGGACTTGAGCACACTGTATGTTTGGCATAAAATGCCTTCATCATTCTAAAAATGGTCACCTATTCATATTCTTAAGGACAGCCAAAGGGTAGGCAATCTGGTCTCTATATATTTGACTCAGAATAAAGGTTATGGGTTGTAAAGATGCTTTCAAAGGCACACAGTAAGCCATGGGACAAAGGAAAGCATCTTCTCATCACGCCAAACACACACCCATTGCTGTCCACTCGATTCTGACGTGGAGTAGCCTCCGGGGTTACAGAGGAAGGAGCCCTGGCAGCGCCTGGGGTTACTTGTTGGGCTGCTAACTGCAGGGTCTGCGGTTCAAAACTGTCAGCCTCTCTGTGGGAGAAAGGTGAAGCCACCAACTCCTGTGGAGACTGGCAGCCATGGCAACTCACCACAACCACTCTCTCTCTTGCAGGGTTCCTGTGAGGGGCACCTGCTCCATGGCAGTGACTTGGTCTGGAAGTTTGCGTGACAGACTAGAGCTCTTCCCCCAGGGTTTCTCAGCTCTGATCTTTATGGAAGTGGATCACGGGGACTTCCTTCCGGAGAGCTGCTGGTGGGTTTGAGCAACCCACCTTGACTTAGCTTGACAGCCGCCACAGATTGCCTCTACCACCGAAAGACAGCTCTCCTTTCAGGAAGGACCCACTAGTTCCGTGCATCCTCATTTTCACTCAGTCCCTTGTGAGTGATTCATTCAGACACCAGGCCTAAGGGAAGAGTCCTCCTCTGCCTTCCTTGGCCTTGACACTTGGATTTTGAGAGTCCTGCCTTTAACTACGGTACTTTCACGTCCCTCCTTAGGGGGGCGACCATGGACCACGCACTCAAAAGACACCACCAGAAACCACAGCTAACCGTGTAGCTTGCAGAACTGAGGGGTCCAGTCTCCAACTTGTTTTCACTCCAGGTCACGACTGGACTTCCTAGGGGTGGAGTTTGGTAAGTCGAGCTTCCAGATGGTTCATTGCTTCTGAGCAGTTTGGTTCAGTGTCACTGCCAGGTGGCTTGGAATCCCACCGATTGTACCTGCCCGTGGCACATGGGCACGCATGCTCAGTCCCTGCCTAGTTTGTGGAAGGGTCCGGGACTGGTTTCCCTGTCTGTTTCATATGTAATGATGCAGAAGGCAGGGAGATCACAAGCCAATGGGTGGAGAGTCATGTGGATCCACTGGTGGTGTCTCTGGCAGCCCTCTGAGGAGGACACAGTTCTGGGCAATGGGTTGCTCTGTTGTGCAGAAGGTCATTATGAGTGGGAACTGACTCAAACGCACTTGGCAACGATAACAGGGATGGGAGGCAGAGAGACAGGAATCAAAAAGGAATGGGAAAGGAGAATGGGAAAGGCAAGACCAAATAGGCGTGTGTTCAGTAAAACTTGACCCAAGTAAATTAAAACAATCAAAGGTGCATAAGATAAAAGGGCAGTTTGGGTAAATGCTGTAACACACACACACACAATTTTACAACTGTGAGCATAACTGAAAACCATATGTGTGGTTGCCTAGGTAGACATGGACGCCTGCAAGTGTATTAGAAAGGCAAATGTAAATAACTGTACATACATGTATGGGTATACCTTTAGGCATATGTATGAGGGAGCTACAAAGAGATTAAGGAAGGACTTGATTGTTGTATAATTCCATTTTTCCACAAACCTTTATAAGCACCTCACAAGTCATACGTGGGCTGCACAGATAAATCCATGTATATAAAAAAAATCAAAATCAGAAGATAGTAGCATGGGCTACCTACCTATTCAAACCACTTGTAGGATTGGATGACAGGTCTAAGAGTCTTGAGGCCATAGTCTTGGGGGACAACAAGGTGCACTCTGTATATTTGGTATACTTGGTAGAGTGACAGTGAAAAAGAAGGCCTTCTGGGAAATAGACTGACACCCCAGGAGTGACTGCAACACTGGTTCGTGCATATGAACCATGGTGAGGATAGCACAGGGCGGTGTTTCCTCCTGTTGGTCATAGGGCTATCATGGGTCTGAACTGTTGCTTTCATAACTCATGAATGGTCCTCTGAGACAACTGTGGGTCTTCCTTCATATTCATCCAATGGAAATTAAGGAACGCAAAGGTTATAAAGAAGAAGCTAGCCCCAGAGATAAAGTAGCCCACCAAAGAAACAGGCAGTGTGGGCTGCTGTTACTGACTTTTCTAATGAGTGACAACATAATGAAAGGGTCTCAATGGAATGAATGAAAATGTGGACAAAACTTTTAAATTCCTGGGAGATGGGGGGAAAAAAAAAAGAACAGAACTGCTGGTCCGATAGAAACGACCAGAACTCCCAAGATTATTATCTTAAAATAACCTTTGAAATTGGAAATGGATTGAACCAAAGATTAAGAGAAAATGCCCCCAGTGGAATTAAAGAATGCTGTACCCATAAAACAAGATTTGGGTGCTATTTTTTAAAAGGAAGAACGACGAGTGAACAATAAAAAGCTCCTGGAAATCAAAATTATGATTCTCCAAGTAAAAATAAATAGAATAGAATAGCCACAGGACAAAGTCAAGGCGCTTTCAGAATGTAAAACAAAGGGACAAAATGTGAGAAGCAAAATGCAAGAAAAAAGAACCAGTAGGGACTTCAGAGAGTCTATATTCACTGGCTCCCTTCACCTGCTGGTTCGTAGGGCTGGGGTGGCTTATGTGCTTCTGTAGTGGCAGAAGCTATGTCCCAGGTGGTCAAAGAGCAGCGGGAGCAGACACGGTGAGCAGGTTTCAGCAGAGCTTCTAGACAAAAGCAGGTTAGGAAGAACGAAGGTGGGGTCCATTTTCTAAAGAATTAGCCACCGAAAGTCTTTAGAATGCTGAGAAAAAATAATTTTTCTTCAAGATTTTTTTCCACCAGGTCATGACCCGATTGATCACGTGGGAAAGACTCTCTTAAGAGACTTCTAATGATGCACTTCAGCCTGATAAGGGTAAGGATTGAGAAAGGGGAGGGGAAAGGCGATGGGACTTTGGACACACTGAATGGGAACACAAGACAATCATGTAAGGAAGCCTTAGAAAAATGGCTGCGGAACAGACTTTGCCACCAATCCGGGGTGGATCTAGAAAGCATGTTCTCCAGAAGGTTGAATCTATGGAAAGGAGAAAAAGAAGGAAAACTGCAGGGGTGGGAGGGAGAAAAGACTCATTATAAAAGACAACTCGAAAACATACCAGGAATGATAAAAACACAAAGCGCATGAAAGTAAGTAAGAGTAATTGGGGGCTAAGTCTGAAGTAAGTTGTACTCCAAATATGGAACAACTAGTTCAAATTAGATCAGACCGTCAATGCCCGTGAGGAAGAATTGGATGGATTTTGAGCAATAGAGAGAGGATGAGTAAAAAGAATGAAATGAAAAAGTCATATTTGGGGCTGAGCCCCGATGGCATAGTGGTTGGGCGCGGGACTTTGGCCCACTGGGACGGAGGTTCAATTCCAGCAGTGGGGCTGGGCCTCCTACTCCCACCACCGGAGAGCAGTGATGCCCCCACCCCCCACCCCCCCAAAAAAAAGGTCATATTTTCGTCCCTTAACAACAAGAAGCAAAGCGATCTAGAACTTCAGGAACGAGGATATAAAGGGTCAAGTACCAAGAAGACTAAATTTAAATATGAAGTCAGCGAAAAATGTGACATATCGATCAACTTGGAGAAAGCCTGAATCATCCATTTGAGGTGGGTTTCCCTCTCGAATTGCACAGGAGTAACAGCATTGCAATGTTTCATGGCAGATTCCAGAGTTCAGTTGTAAAAACTTTAACAAAGCTCCCCAACTCTACCTTACAAATCCAGATGGACTGGAAAAGGTGCACTAATATAGAGGGGAGCTGGTGATATGGGGAAACCAAGATGGATGAGCCCCTTCGGGCCAGTGGTTAGATTGGAGATGCTGGAAGGGTAGAGAGAAGGTGGGGTAGAGAGACTGAACCAACTGCAAGGATAGACACATAAGCTCCTATTTGAAGGATGGGCATCAATGGAGTGGGCTGGGGGAGAGGTCGGGCGTGTAAGATATGACAGAACAATAATAATTTATAAAGCATTGAGGGTTGGTGGGGAGGGGAGAGCAGGGGAAGAGGGGAAAGGATGGAAAAGCCGATACTAGGGGCTTAAAGGAAAAGGCAGATGATTAGAGAACGCTAATAGAAGTGGACATGTGAGGGTGCTTGACACAGTATGCTTATTTATGTATTGTGAAAAACGATGTATCAGCCCCCAATAAAATGATTTAAAAAAAAAAACTTAACAAAGCTCTTCTTTGAGAGTAAACCAAACTGTTACCTCAATGAAGTCTGTCACTCAAGATGAAATATCAAACACTTCCATTTGAGAAAGGTGGCAGTTTCCATTTATGACAAATTGTGAAGAAGTTCGTTGGGAAAAGGAATAGGTTCTGGAAAGTTGTCGTTTAAACAATGTGCTTCTTTTCCGAAGAGGAGGGCAATAAATTGTGAGTGAACTCAGTGTACTTTCTTTCATTTGTCACAGTTGCAAGAGTTCTTAGCTTGACTATGGTAGCGTCTCAAGAGAATGTGGGCTTAGAAAACACCAGGTAGGAAGGCTTATGTAGGCAGAAGCAGCTCTGCTGCCATGATCGGTAATTGCTGGACCGCTATTGTGTTTCTTTCCTATATTATTTTGCTTTGACTTGTTCTTTTGGTTCTAGGTTTTTGAATTGGAAATTCAGACTGTTGGTTTTAATTATTTTCTTCTTTTCTAATGAAAGCATTTTAAGGCTTTTTTTTTTTTTTTGCCTCAAAGCACTGCTTTAGAGGCAGCGCATAAGATTTGGTATATTGTGTTTTCATTTTCATTCTCTGCAGGATATTTTCTAATTCCTCCTGTGATTTCTTCTTTGACACCTGGGTTATTTAGAAGTGTATTGCTTAATTTTCAAAGGTAGAGGGATTTTGCAAATTGCTTTCTGTTGCAGATTTCTTATTTATTTTCGATGTGGTTGAAGAACGTATTTTGCATGTTCAATCCTTGTCAATCTTCGGAGATATGGTCTTATGGTCTTTTGTAAGTTTATCTTAGAGAACATGCTACATGCCCTTGAAAATAATGTGTGTTCTACTGTTGTTGAGTCAATGCTCAAAAAATGTCCATTACTTTAAGGCTGCTATGTTCTTACTAATTCCCTGCCTAGTTCCATTTATTACTCAGGTGGAATATTAAAATTTCCAATGATTACTGTGAAATTATCAATTTCTCCTTTCAATTCTGGCAGATGCTGCTTGCAGACTGTTGTTTGTATTTATGATTGCTTTATTTCCTGACCTCTTAATACTCATGGACTATCCCCCTTTGTCTCCACTTAGGGTTTGGGCTTTCAGATTTATAGTATCTGATATTATTTGTAGTCACTTCGGTTTTCTTCTAGCTATTGTTTCCATGCTTTATTTTTTCCATCATATTTGTCTTTGGTTTTAACGTACTTGATTGTAGGAGCACAGTGTTGGATCTTCCTTTTTACATCTATTCTGATAATCGTTCCTTTTTAAGTAAAGTGCCTTGTCCCTTCATATTTACTGTAATCATGAATATAATTGGACTTATACCTGTCATTTGGGTATTTATTTTCTATACATATCCTGTCTGTGTCATTTAGTTTCTCTGTTCCACTTTTATGGCTTTTGCATTATACAAATAATTTAGGGTATGATTCCTCAATTGATTCATTTAGCTAATTTTCTAATGGTCACTCTAGGAAATTATCTTTAATAACAAACCATTTCAGATTAATATCATCTTAAGTCCAATGAAGTACAATTTTGTTTTCGATATACCTCAACCTCCTCTTTTTTTCTTTTCTTTTACCCACCTATATACCATTTCTAGTGCTTTCATAACTTCTTTTCAATTAAGTTTAACATCTGGTGTCATTTCATGTCAGTGTGAAGGACCTCCTCTAATCAGGTATACCCAATGGCAATTAATTCTGTTTTAGTTTTTTAATCTGCTTTGCTTTAATCTAATGTTCGTTTTGTTCTAATTTTTGAAGGATGGTATTGCTAGATAGAGAATTTGGGGTTGGCATTTCTAAAATTGTCAGGACAGACGCATTCTCTGGCCTCCTCTAATTTCATCAGGGGGAAAGAGAATCACTATCAACATGAGTCCAAAATTCATTCCTATGAAGCAGAGACATGCTTCCACCTTACATCCTCCTAACCAGATTCTATACAAATTGCAGGGGGCGGGGGAATCACTCCCTCTGGTGGTCCTGGGCGCTACCCAGTGCTGCTCCTGAGAGCCGCTGCTGGATTTGAACCACCAAGCCCACAGGCCGCAGTCCCGCACTCAACCACGTACGCCACCGGGGCTCAGCCTTCGATTGCCCTTCTTATAGGGCTCTACTTCTCTGCTGGAATTTACAATTCATTGCAATGGAATCAAGGAACTCATTGGTAATACAACTTAGAATTTTCAGGGAAGTAACAGGTTATAATTCAGGTGCAGGAATGCTTATGATACAGTTCTTTGGTTAGGACAGCTTCTTCTTAACCATGCCTTCAGGCAGGCTTTTCTCTAGCCCTCCCTGCCTTTTGTCTAGACAAGTGTTAAACTTGCCAATAAGTCCTCAGTGGGTGCCTCCAATGATAGAAGTATCCTACTCTCAGTAAGCTTCAGTCCAGCGACACCAGGCTCTAGTTCAATGAATTAGGTTCATCAAGTGCTCAGAAGCGCCCCACTATTTCAGTATTTTCCACAAATAGGGTTTAGCTTTTTCATTCCATGGACTCTTTTATTCCACAGCACTGCTCAGTTTAGATAATTTAATTGGACTATTCCTTCTTCCGCTATCTGAACACTTCTTGTAAGAAAGTCTAGTAAATTAGAAATATTTATTTTTCCATGCTAGAAATTCCATTTTGTAGTTTATTTTTTCTATTGAGAACCTCTATTTGTTGAGTCACTATCACTGTATTTTCTTTGACCATGGTTTCCTTTAATTACTTGAACATATTTGTAATAACTACTTGAAGCTCTTATTGGCAAAATCCAACCTTCTGGATCTATGCTAAATCAATAGCTATTGGTTTCCTTTTCTCGAGTCTGGGTTATGCTTTCCCGTTTCTTTGTCAGTTCCACATTTTTCATTGAAAACGACATTTTAGATGATATAACAAATCTAAATTCTGGGTTTTTTTCCCTGAGATTTCTTCTAGTAGGTTTCTTGAAATTAAGCCACAGAATCTCTCTCCCCTATGCTGAGCATCCACTAATATCGCTACTAAGGATTTGTTTGCTTTAACCTGAGCGAGGCTAACCTGCTCCCTTAAAGATGTACAGCCTCAGGAAGTCCATGGAGAGTGGATTTGAGTTGGAACAAACTGGATGGTAAGGAGTTGGGTTGTCTATGAATTATACAGCTTAATAGAAAATCAAGGATGTGAGCAAAGGTTGGTCTAAACCATCTTGATCCCACTGAGCTTTCACCTTCTCTGTGCATTTATCTGTGAATAGAAATCCAGCAGCTCTTTCTTTTCTATTGAGGTTAGGTTTTACTTCGTTATTATCGTTAGTTTTTTGTTATTAGAAAATGGGGTTTCTTTGTGTATGAAATTCAGGATAGATAAATCTATAGAGACAGTAACTGGATAAATCTAGAGCTAGTAACTGGGGTATGTCCAGTGGGAAAAGGGGGAGGGTACTCATGATGAGTACAGAAAAATATATTCTAAAATTGGTCGTGCTGTCGATCATACACCTTTGCTTGATATAACTGAATGAAATAATTGGATGATATGTGAATTATATGCCAATATATATTTTGAATTTAAGAAACTGAGCAGTTCTCAAGTTACCCTTGGCTCTCCTTTCTCACTTGCTTCTCTTGATGGTCTCTGAGTCCACATCGTTTCCTGGTCAGTCTGAGCTGCATGAAAATCTTTTCTGAACTTGCATAATTATCTCACTTCCAATGTCTCCTTGTTAAATTTGACTGTCCCATAACATGGTCTAACTTGTGCTGGGGCTACAACATCAGGATGGTCAAACGACAGTTTTTGTCTGTTCATTTTCTGCTAAGTCTGAGACATTTACTGACACCACTATGGCAATTCGCCCTCTGTCCTTGATCAAGTCTAGTCCAGCAAAGCTGGAGTTTGGCCGTAGGCAATCTACAGATTTGAATGTGTTATTTGTTTGTGTGTGTGTGTGTGTGTGTGTGTGTTGGGGCAATACAGTTTCACAAGTAAGTTGCAGATTTCATCATTCCTAGTCAAAGCTCTAGCAGTTTTTCATAAACAAATGCTTATTAAAGCACTGTCATTCGCTGAATTCCAAATCCCTTAAATTATTTGCCTTATCATTTTTTCCTGAGTTTTATAGTGAAAGGACATATTAACATCCGATGTCATTGTAGCTAGAATTCCATTCTCCTTCTGATGCACTTGGAGTGTATTCCTGTGCATGATATGAGGATAAAGTTTTATCTTTTACTAGGTGACCAGTCTGCTCTCTTATATTAGTTACTAAAAGATCCATTTTTAGCCCAGTTATTTGAGATATCACCTTTAGCATATACTGAATTTTTGTGTGTACTTTGTTTATTTCTAGGCTTTCTATTTTATTTCTAGATTTGACCACCAATACTATACTACTTTAATTAATGCCACTTGGCAATGTGCTTGAATATTTGGTTGCCCTGGTCCCTCCTTCCTTCTTTGTCCCATTTCTTCATCCCACCCATCCCTGTGCTCCTCTGCATTGACTTGATGGCACTGAGTTTGGCTTTTTTGATCTAACATGACCAGCACACAAAGTTCCGCCTTCTTCTTTCCCATCTCTCACCCCAATTTTAATTGCCTACATAATTACCACATACTTTGTTTGATTCTCTTTTACTGTTTCCTGGATTTTTTTGTATATCTATTTTCTTACATGAATTTTTAGTATCATCTTGTTTAGCTGCAAGGAGCAAAAGAACTTGCTGGCATTTTTTTATTGGTGTTACTTTACATGTATAAATTAATTTAAGGAGAACTGGTGTAATGGCAGTATTGAGGCATTCTATTGAAGAGTAAGAGATGTATTTTCACTTTATCAAGTCTACTTTTAAGTTTCCCAGGAGAGTGGTTGTGTTCTCTTCCTGTAGGATTTGTATTGGGGGAGGGGGGTTATTCCAAAATAGTTTATCTTTTATGTTGTTGTTTTCCTAATCACTTTGGAAAGTCTAACAGCATTACTCTTGAGCCACATGTCAGAACTAAAGCATCATGGTCATCGTAGAATAACCAAGATAAATAGAACCAGTGAGATGAGATAGAGAGACATCTACCGTGAAAAATTGGCTCATGCCATTATAGGAAATTCAAATGACCAAATTCTGAATGCGCGAAGCTCTTACTAGTGGGTGTCCCAAATTCTGAAGGTCGGGTGATGGAAGAAATGGAGATTAAAGAGAGGGGGATGGTGAAGCACTACCAAAATAACTATTTATATTATAACCTGGAGGCAGGGCACATTCTAAAAAAAACCTCCCCTTTCAACACATTTATGGATTACATTGTACGGATGATTGCATACTTGGTGGGACAGCATATGAATCAGAGTTTGGCCAGAAACTATAACCCAGCCAGATTGACAACTAATATTAACCATTCCCCACCTACTGGGCTAAAAATATTTTTTTAAAAATAAATCATTTTATTGGAGGCTCATACAACTCCCGTCACGATCAATACATACATCAATTGTATGCAGACCACATTTGCCCATTTGTTGCCATCATCATTCTTAAAATATTATCCTTCTGCCTAGGTCCCCGGTACCAGCTCCCCATATATCCCCTCCTTCCCCACTCTCTCTTCCCCAAGAAGCCTTAGCAATTTACATATTGTCATTATTTTATCATTGTCCACTGTCTGATGTGTTCCTTTACCCACTTTCCCATTATCCATACCCCAGTGAGGAAGTCATAGGTTCCCCCTTTCTACTCCACCTGCCCTCCACCCTCCTGGCATCACCACTGGGCTAGACATCTTTATAGGAGCAAATAACCTCACATTCTTCTGAAGAGCATCTGTTGAGTTTGAACCTCCAACCTCGTGGATGGCAGTCTAATGCTCACATGCTTCGTGGACAACACCAAGTAACCATCACAGTGGAATGAGAAGCAGGTAAAATTTGACATCACCAAACCTTAGTTAGATTCAAACTGACTCTTTGTTACCATGAAACTTTAATGAGGTTATAACCTCAGTAAGCCACAGTACTCCACGTGTAACATGGGAATAATGACATCTACCCCATAGAATCTCATGAGGATGAAACAAAATAATCTATCTAACAAGTCCAAGAAGTGCTGATGGTATAATAGCTATGTGCTGGGCGGTTAAGCGCAAAGTCAACCGTTCAAAACCACCGGCCACTTCTCAGAAGAAAGATGAGGCTTTCTCCTCCTGTAAACAATTACAGTCTCACAAATCCATGAGGGCACTTCTCCCCACTCCACTAGGGTCACTGAGTCAGCAGGGACTTGATGGCAGTGAGTTTGGTTTTGCTGATCTAACATGACCAGCACACAAAGTTCTTTCTCCCTCTTTCCCAGCCTCACCCCCATTGTCGTTGCCTATGCAATTGCTTATTTTTGGACTCTGAGCTTTATTGATCTGGATCTCAACCCCAAAGTTGTAGGCACTGGATCTCTCACTGAGGCCTCAGGGGTGAGTTGGAGGGGACTGCCAAGTAAGCAAGGAGGCACAGAGGATGTTTCATTCTTTCATATTAGAAACTATTCAAAGGGTAGAGTGTGTTTCCCTTTCTGGTTTCTTAGCTATCACCTCACTCGCACAATAGGGTTATTTGGGGAGATCATTGGAGGCATGAGAAATGAAATTCAGACTCAGAAGCACATGATTACGCCTATCCTAGTTTCAAGCTTCACAAGCAGGGTGGGGGCGGAGAGGAAGGAATGCCATCAAATTTCCATCCATGTCTCAAGGTCTCTTGCAGCCCCAGGATGTATTCATGACTAGCTGTCCCTCACTGTCTCATCCAGCAGGCTCTCTGCTCTCCCCCCTCTAGTTTCTCTCTCTGCACAGCTGAAGTAATCATCCTTAATGCCAGGTAAGGTGCTTTGAGATCCTAAGATGAAAGGATTTGGGCCCATAAAACATGGGGTTTGGGACTGCTTGATGGTGTATGTCTCCGAGCCCTTCATTCAGGTCTGAACATCCCTATCATCCTGCTTCCCTTCAAAGTAAATGCACCACGTGGGGAGCTGGGGGGTGCTGCCTTTAAAGACACCAAATGTCCTATTTTCAAAAAAGTGCCTGCTCGTCTCAGAGTCAGCCCTTGGCTGTGCTCTGGCTTCCCTCAGCCAAACAAAGCCTCCCAGAGCAGCTGGGAGAGGCAGGTGCTTCTCGACTCCTCCAGCTTCACACCAGGAGTTGAGAACACTCTCAGTCCCACTCTTTGCGGGCCACCCAGGGCCCTACCCTCAACTGGAAACAAGAGCAACCTCCACCTTGTGCTACCCATCCACCCTGACCCTCACCACCTCAGACCTGACGATCACAAAGGGTGGTCTCCGACAAATGATGGTTCCAAGCTTCTTCTTCACCATCTTCTCCTTCTCTTTTGAAAGTGGAATCCTCTTTTCAAAGTCAATTTTCCTCTCATCATCTGATAATCTCTGTGACAAGTCATAGCAGAGAGTTTCAGGGTAAAATGGGCGCCAGAGACAAGACTCTGCTGATTTGACACCTATATGCCCATCTTTTTTTTTGGCACGGTGGGATAAGCAATGGGCTGCTAGCCACGGGGTCAGCAGTTTGAATCCACCAGGCTATCTCGAGAAGAAATAGGAGGCTTTCCACTCCTGTTAAATATTTGCAGCCTCCAGTTCTACTCCATCCTATAGGATCGCTTTAAGTTGGAATCGACTCAATGATGCTGAGTTTGGCTGGGCTTTTGGTTAGCCCTTCTGCCACTACCCAAGCCCACGGTAATGGGGGAAAGTTACTTTCTCAAAAACCCAAGTAACATAGTCTCAAAACCACTTGGGTGGGGGGGAGAGAAAGAATCTATTTAACTCCATGATATATGAAGCTATTGTTTGGATGGGCTGTCAGGAGAAACCAGTCCCTGGAGAAGGACATCATGCTTGGGAAAGTGGAGGGGCAGTGAAAAAGAGGAAGGCCTTCCAGGAGATGGATTGAGGCGGTGGCTTCCACAACTGGCTCAGGCATAGGAGCAACTGTTAGAATGGAGTGGGACCAGGCAGTGCTTTGATCTATTGTGCTTCGGGTCAGAACCAACTCAGTGGCACCTGACAACAATAGCATGAGGTTAAGAATAATAACGGAAAGAAGACTGTAGCCATGGTAACAGAAGCCATGGTAAAAAGCAGTGTTTCAAATTTAGAGCCCAACACATGGCTCCCTTTTTTTTTTTCATTCAGAGCCTGATTTTGGGTGGCTGACTTAAGTTCTCTAAGCTTCTGTTCCTTCTTCACAGAAAAGGGAATGACTCTGAGCTGCTCCCATTGGTCTTTACAGGCAGTCGTTTACAAATCATACACGTTCCAAGTCATATGTCATGAAGAGCAAGGGAACTGAGGATAAAATGTCTTTGCTACATAAAACTCACATTACACAGTGTTTGGCATGAGCTAAAATGCATTCCAATGATAACTTTATTTACAATAATGACTTACTTACCTAGCATTCTCCTTTATTAGAGCCTAAACTTGTACTTGCAATTAAGGTTTCTGCAGTTCGTAACTTTGTGAGATGATGCGTTTATTCCCTCTGCTTCGTAATATCTCTCTGCTAAAATGCATCCAAGGGAATTCTGACACTTTTTTGGACATGATTTTCACGTGGCACCAGTTTACAAGTGACATTGGGACATTCCAATTAAATTGCTTTTACCTTAATATATAGTGTCAAGCTGATAAATACTAAATTTGTATTCTTGGAACAAGAGAGTATAGTATTAAGAAGCTCAACATAATAGCGTGGTTAAAATTTGAAATCCAAAGGAATTTAGAAATAATCTTTGAGGTATTTCTCACAACATCATTTTCATCTTACAACTGTTTTTGAGGTTTCTGGATCAAAAAAAAAAAACTGGCACCTTCCTCAAAGAAAACGGAGATGATATGTAATCAGAAAGTGGAGAGAGAGAGATAGAGAAAACAATCCTACCTTTCCACTCTCCTTGCTTTTTTACTGTTTATGGTGAATTGGGAGGTTTACAGAGCAAATCAGTTTCCCACTCAACAATCCATACACATTTTGTTTCATGTCATTACTTGTAATCCCCACAATGCAGCATTACTTACCTTACTTCCTGTCTGTGTTTCCATTTCTTCAACCCAACCCTCCTGAACTCTACTCCTTGGGTAAATGTTCCCCTTGGGTCTCAACTCATTGATCACTGGAGGAATGTGTACTGTCTTAATGTTCTTCTTTCCCTCATAGACCATTCTATCATTTGGTTGGAAATTGAGGAATGAGGATAAGTTAAATTCCAGACACGAAAGATGGTGAGGTAGTTATATAATCTGGTGCCGACTTGAGGCTATTAAAAGTGAAGGGTTAGAGTTGAGCTTGTTGATCAGGTCACAGCTTGATGACCTCATTTGGAAGCGAGATGGAGATCAATCGCTGACTGGAGTCCAGATATACACAGACACTTCCTGTTGACAACACAACACAACACATTCCTGTTGACAAGCCACCTGGAGAAGCCAGAACCTTGGAGCTGGAGGAACCACATGAAGAACCACACCAGCACTGAGATACTTCCACCACCACTGGATCTGCAACACTTTCCAACCACATTCAACATTGTTGTATGACTCTGTGAGTCTAAAAAGGAATGTGTGGACCAGCAGTGACATATGGAGTCTGATGGACTTGATCTAGATTTGACTGAGATGTTTTCTTAATGCACAGTTTCTATTTGATATACAGTGCTCTCTCACACACATATGAGTTTCTATGAATTTGCTTCTCTAGTCAATTCAGGCTAACAAAGATGGTTAAGGGTCAATGTCTCCGGGGCTCCCCCAGTGTCAAACTGCTTTTTGCTTTCTACTATCGATGCCTGACCATCATCCCAAAGACTCAAGGTTTGAACCCATCCAGAAGCACCTAGATCAGATGACCGGCCTGGCTATCTGCTGCCAAAGGTCATGGCTATAAACCTCTCTGGGGTGGCCAAGCGTCTGAACTGTCTTGATGACGACTAACAAGAAATTGCCCTAGTCTGATTTCTTTTAACACAATCCATTCTACGTTCATGATATGATGCATTTTTTATAGTTGTTTACAGTTTGCAAACACCTCCCCCCTGCTTCATTTTATTCTTCCAAGAATCTCAGAGTTTCTGGGAAACAGCTCTTTGTATGGGCGTTCTGCAGAGGAAGAAACAGGAACTGTGGAGTAATGGGCCCCAAAACTCTTCCGAAAGATAGAGTCCAGAGCTTTTTTTATTGCCGGTTCTGGCCTCTGAGATGCCCAGTACCTGCACGGAGGATGCACACACAATCTTCTGGGCCCTCTCTGAGGCCCTTCTCTGCTAAGAGAGGGGAGTCTGCCGGACAACCTCACAGCGGAGACTGCATGATCCGAGGTCTGAAAGCTTGCCTCCGCCAGCATCCTTAGGCATGCCACTCACCTTGTCGAAGTCCTACTGCTCCATTCATAAATTGGGGGTGTCATAGGTCCCACCCACCTCACAGGGACCTTAACACACTTAAGATGCTGCATAACCCATGCAGTGTCATACGTTTTCATGTCAGTGTGTGTCAGGGTCCATCTCTTGAGGCTTCCTATCTTAAAAGTCATCCTCCTTCGGTGCCATCCAGGTTCCTGGGTGCCAGCCAAGCAGGGTGCCTTGGGGAAAAATAACAAAGCATGGGTGCTGGACCTTGGCTGCAGGACCCAGTCAAGGAAGCTACTCTCAGGTCCTTCCTCCCTCCAGCCAATTGCTGGCAGAAGTTCCCCAATTAGATCATGGGTCTGCTGACCACCAGCACCAGAATCAGGATCTTGACATGGCAGCCACAACTTCACGATGTGGGGTCAGCCCAGCCCATGTCCCCGACAGTCTGATGAAGCAGCCGTGACTTCAACATGAGTGGGTAGGGAAAGGTGTGCCAAAAGGGTAGATTCCAGTGACAGCTGCTTCTCCAGCTCCTGGTTCTGCTCCTCATCATTTGACACCTGGGAGACAGAGTCCACAGCACTCCCAGCTCATGAACTGTGTGTGTATCAGGGCACATGCTGGAATCAGGCAGGTCTGGACTTGGGAAATCTGGCATGCTGTTTGGGGAATCAGTCCAGCAGGGGTTGGGATGCCAGTGGTGGGTTGGAGGATGGGGGTGTCCTGAATCCCAAACTCCTGCTAACATTGGTCGTAGTGGAAGGCTGAGTTTGGGGGGACTGGCAAGATCTCTGGGCTTGGTTGATCACCATGTTTCCCAGCTCTTAGTCTCCCCTCTCGGGTCATTACAGGCCTGGGGCTAAGTCCAAGTCCACATCCATGTCCTCTTGTATTTTCAGGAGGGTGAGGAAGCAGCCACAAGGCCCCCTCCTATTTGGCAATGGTTGGGAAACAAACCCAGAGAGGTTACAAGGATAGTCTATAGGACACCCAGAAGTCAAGTCCTGAGCATCCTGTCCAAGGTGGGTCTCCTCCTGAGGCCCCAGCCTTCAGAAGAGTCTCATTGTGTCAACTGGTGGAATGATGTTATAATACTGCCAGCAGCAGCTGGCATGACAATAGAGTCTACAAGTTTACTGAGCTGCTCACTAAACACTTTTCATGGAAGATTTCATTTAACCTTGACAATAGGAGGTAGAAACAAGGAGGAAACTGAGGCTTGGAGATACAAGTCAGCACAATCTCCAAGTGGCAGCAAAGCTGAGGTTTGAAGCAAGGCCAGAGCCTGACATCAGTGTGCCTCCCAGACCAGGATGGACCATAACACCTGGACTTTTTTTTAAAGGAGAAGGCAAACCAGTGTCTCCTGAACATCAACTTAGTGCTAAGCAATACTCAGCCACGATGTCACTTAACTACCATAATAATCCCATGAGGCAACTACTCTTATCTGTTTTTTTTTAAGGGGGGGTGCCTTGGGGCATCACTGCCCTCTGGTGGTGGGAGTAGGAGGTCCAGTCTTGCTGCTGGATTTGAAGCTCCAACCCAGTGGCCTGCAGTCCCGCGCACAACCACTATGCCACCGGGACTCAGCCCTATCTCTGTTTTATAGACTCAGAAACTGAGACTCAGGAAAGGCAAGTGGCTCACACATGAAAAAACTGGGGGGTGAGGGGGGTGGGTGGAGGTGAGCAGCAAACCCAGGGCCCATCCCTCTGGTACTACATTTCTCAGTGTGTGTGTTATTTATGACTCTTACTCTGGCAGGCCCTTAGAAAAGCCTTCAATAGAGGACGGCCCTGGGGACATCTCAGGATTAGAGGAGAAAGGGTCATGAGTTCAAACCGGACCATGACATTCCAAAGACATTTTCTACAAATCCCTAAATCTTAGCAGTCACTTAATCACCCCTTAAGAATATCAATTTCAGGGTGGTTATCCCCCCAAATACCCTGAAATATAAAACCTGTCTTTGAAAAGTCCAGTGGGGGAAAAGTCGGGCCAAGAACAGAAGGTACCTTAGGCCCTCTCTATCACACTCTGAGTGAGTGACCCGGGGCAGGTCACGTAGCCGATCCGCTCCTCCATTTCTTAACGAGATCCCCTGCCCCTTAAAGACCTTTCCAGCACTGTTTTTGGCTCCTGTAGTGGGATCTATTTTCGCCTATGAAAACAGCCCCCACGAGAGGTGTCTTGACGTGCTAACTGTGGAGCACGTGGCAAATAGTTTGTTCCTAATATTAGATGTGCCCAATTAGATCCCATTCGAGTCGCACTCTCACTCCTGGGGATGAGTAAGCAGGAGAGAGGCCGGGAGCTAAGTGGCAGCCGTAGGAAAGGCACAGGTTAAAAATCACGGGTGGTCCAAGACCCTTGCGGATAAAGGCTCAGAGAATTGCAGGATGGAGGTGTGAGCAAGGCGGAAAGGCCCTGTGTGCTGAATGGCGGGGAGGAGTTTTCCAGGACACAGCCCACCCCTGCAGTCTCCATCAACCATGATGATGCCACTCTCTGGATCCAAGATGGCCCCATCCCTTCTACAGAACACTCTGGGATGTCCACTGAGTGTAAACAAACTTGCCAGAGTCCACAGCTCACAACAGAGGCAGGACCAACCGGCTCCAGATACTCAGGATAGGATGAAGTCGGGACTTGCAGTTTCCAGAGATCCTGGAAGCAGAAAATACTCTCTGCTCACCAGAAACTCCTTCCAGGTTCTGAGAACCTTTCCTGCTTTGCCTTGGTCCCTGCCCAGGCCTGCCTAGGCCTGCTTTTCTCCGTCTTGATCGACACTGCCCTACCAGTCCTGTCCAGTGACTTGCCCGGTCTTGTTGAGCCCTGCCTAGTTCTGAGTCATTCAGCTCAGCCTAGACATTCTGAAGCAGTCTTGCTCTGCAGAGCCCTGTGCTATCCTGCCCAAGCCTGCCCTAGCCAGCTCTGCCCTACACAGCCTGTTTCATATCCCACTCAGAAGTGTCTGTCCCTGATCAGTCCTGTCCACCCTACCCTCTCCTGCTTACCCACCCTGTTTAGCTCTGTGCTGCCCCCCAGGTCCTCTCCTGCCCTGTCCAGCTCAAGTTTCTGCCCTGTCTTGCCCTTAATTGGAACCTTCCTTCTACCTCCTTTCAGGGACTCAAAGAATGCCTCCTACTTCCTCTCTTTCTCCTCTCCTCACAGCCCCCACCCCGCCCCACCCCAGTCTCTCTCTCCCTCTCTCTCGCTCTCTCTGTGTTTGGAAACATTATAAGAAGCAGATCTATGAAACCACTACTGGACTTATTGAAAGAATTTTTGGAAAACCTTGTTTATTATATGGATTCTCTTTATGGAAATGCTTGGAAGAAATTTCTCTCTGGGTGAAATAATAAGAATGTGTGCACTTCTTTCTCAAGACCCTGAACTGTGCTTTTCCCTTGGGCCATTATGAACTGATGGTGGTCCTTCCTGCGTGGTCTTGTAATAGAGACAGGATTCAAATACATCACTCATCTGTCCAAGTAAACAGACACTCACAGTATGCATTTTTGGGGGGTGCTAACGTTTCTCCATTTTAGTAGGTTAGTCTCTGTCTCTCCCCTCATATCCTCATATGCTTTATCTTTCTAGCTATATTTATTCATCTTTGTGAACATCTCTGAATTTTTCTTGGAAGGATGTGTGGCACAAATGGCTCACATTTATTATAATATCACTGGGTGCCTTGTTGCCCTACAAGGGGCCCCTGCTCTCTCACACACCCAAGACGACATGTGCACATTCTGCTGACGTCTGCGGTGTTCCCCCCATGCACAGTGCCTGTGGACCAGACTCAGACCCCAGGCAGAAGAAAGCAGCACCTTTAGAAGGGAACGGTTGTCCCCCAAAGAGCACAACCTGCGGTGAGGGCTTAAACACTGATCGTATTCACTCTCAGGGCTTTGGGAGAATTCCATTTGGGGAGGAAGAAATCTACAGAAAGTAAAATCATTGGTAGTTTTAAGTCTCCTAGAGGCAGAAGTCACCATTGCTATCTTAAGGCAAGAGGAGCTGAATGGACACAAGGGGAGGGGACTATCTAAGTGCATGTGCCCGATAACATGTGCACTTGAGTAGAACTACAGTGCATCCTCTTCCACAAGGGCTAGAGTTCCAGGACTCTTACTATGAGGAGAGTCGGAGGAGACTAGGGATGAAAGAGGTCATCTCCACCCCCAACTATTTCATATTCAGGGTGGGAAAAGAAGTCTGAGACAGTGACAAATGCTACACAGTACAAAGTTGTCTGGCTTGGCGCAGTGCGGTGGATTACCTAAGGTGGCTCTCCTCCTCCACTTGTGACCTGTGATGAGCAGGAACAAACCTCACATCCCCTGGAATGACTGGTCCCAATTCTTCAAGCTGCACAGCAGTATCTGTACACCACGGCCTCAGAAAACACAGATCTCCACTGCCACCCGATTTCCATCTTGTCCAGGTCTTTTCAAAGCATGCAGGAGAGGTAGGTGTGTGGAAGGAGGCCTTGGGAGCTGCTGTGAGAGACCTCCAGGACAGGGTGAGAATGCAACTCTTTTTGTAATCATCCTAAAACATGACTCACCCTCTTCACTGGGCTGATAGTGCAGGGCAACACTGAGTAAAACTACAGGAGCAAGGCAGGGACCTCCCACTGTACCAGTGCCACTGAATTCTTCACCGCCATGAACTCATGGTCAAAGAAAATGCCAGTTTCCTTCCAAATAGCCTTGATGGAGCAGTCAATATTCTTAATTTGCTCTATGCCAAAACTTGAGGGGATGGCTTCTTAAGATTCCACGTGAGGTAAACAGGAAGCCAGCATCGGGGCAGAGGTTGTCTCAAGGAAAACACTTGTACAATCGACTCACAAGCTGTACCAGCCACTCTTTTCTGTGGAACACCATTTTCTTGAAAGAATGACTAACAAACTGTGGTTATTCAAAATGCTCTATTTGACAGGCACTTCATCCCAAACAAACAAAGCTAGGCAGTCACTTCTGGGAAAACACCTGACAATACTTACTGTGAATGACATCGTGTGAGCGTTGAGCCCCAAATTAGGATTTTGAACGTGCTGTAGCAGTGAAATAGAGTCTAACCGGACGTGTGTTTGCCAGGCTCTCAGCACCCTTCTCAGCTCCCCTCCCCTCTGCAAAAAAGGGTAAAAAAAGTCAGGGTTGCCCACGGAGAAATGCCAGGCACACGCACTCCAGCCTGTGCACAGTGATTATTCTGATCTGGCCCCTGGCCACAAGCCCAACTGCAGCCTGTCAAGAGGGTGGAGCACAAAGTTCCATGATCCTGTCTTCTCACCAATATTGTCACAAACAAAACAATGATGATGATGATAATAATAATAATAATAATAATAATAAAATTAAAGCACTAGTCAGACTCCAACTCTGGGCAGCCATTGGGAGACCCTGGCTAGGAAGAGGGCTACAGAGTGGGAGGCAAACTACAATTTCGTTTCTTCTCATTTCTTATCAAGCACTGTCACCCATGCTCGGCAGCTAGTTGGTGGCAGCAGACAGGTTTCCACTTTGAGACTGTGTTCTGGAAGGAGGGATGGGCACTTTATTAATTAACAATGCATGGAATATGCTTGCTCAGCTCAGTCAAGTAGCCACCTGGAGAATTGAAGTCAAGTCACTGTCACCGTGAGGTCCGTCTTCAGGGTCCCGAGGGCAGAGGTGCCCCACCAGGACAGCCGGAAGGGCACTGGAAGGTGAACCAGAGCCCCTAGTCTGCCTGGGACGAAGGACAGGCCATCCAGTGGTTAACGCTGCAAGGCCAGCAGTTCAACTCCTGCGTCCAGCTGCCCAGCGAGGATTAAAATCCATGCTCTTGTAATGAGCTTGCTTATTTGTTTTGTTTCAGTGTGTGGATCATTTGGAGAGCGACAGACATGTGCAAGACAAAACGGAAGTCCAGAAAGACATGAGGTCACCCTACACTTTCTCCTCCGGTGCACCTCCCCGTTTAGCTGAAGGCTGGTAAAGGAGTGCCTCAACACAGACCTATTTGGTAAGACTGCGAGAGGTTGTCCTAGTCATTTATATTTTTAACGAAGTAAAAAAAACCATGTATGAACAAATGAGAATGTTAACTAAACTAACTTCTTTTTTTGAGAAACCATCAATACTTCTTCATAGTTATATATATATATATATATATATACATATATATCTATTGCTTATGAATCGATTCAACTAGACTCACTGGCATCAATTTGATTCCAACTAATGATAGCCCTAGAGGAAAGAGCAGAAGTACCCCTCTGAGTTTTCAGGTTGGTAACTCTATACAAGGATTGCAAGTCTCATTTTTCTCCACAACTAACTTCTAAACAGAAATATGGAGAGGGCAGTTAAAGATACAATTACTAAAATTTTAAAATCACTTTGAATTGAAGACTTAGGTTCACTACCATGGAGCCCATTCTGATGCAAAGCGATGCTATCACCACCCTCTAGCACAGATAATTTCATGGGAGAACATAGCTTCACCTTTCTCCCACAGAGTAACTCGTGGTTTAGAACTGACGATTTTGTTATAACCCTCTGTGCCACCAGGTTTTCTATCCGAAACACTACAAGAACAATTAGTAGAGCCTCAGAAATGTAGGTGGGACACCCTTACACAGATATACCTTGTGAGCGTTCCAGAAAGAGAGAAGAAATAAAAGGGCAAAAAATAAAGTAGCAAAAAAAAATAATGAGTGGAAGATTTTCAAACAAACAAAGGAATGAAATTGCACATTCATGAACCTCAACAGATTCCAAATAAATAAACCCAAGAAGATACTCACTGAGTTATAGTATAATAAAACCAGTGAAAGTTAAAGACAAGGATAATATTAAAAGCAACAAGAGAAAAATGAGCCGCAATGTCCAAGTGCGCTCCCAGGAGAATCTCCTCAGAAATCATAGAGGTCGGAAGGTGACGAGGCAATAAATACAAACTGTCGAAAATCAAACAGCTGCCATCCGAAGATCATGTACTCTGAAGAGTTGTCCGTCGAAAATGAGGCCAGACAGAAACCAGAGAAGACACTGCCAGAAAATTAAGGTTGAGCACATGCTATCACTAACAAACCAGTCCTGAAAGAAATGCCAAAGGGTAGCCTCCCACTTGAAAGGTGAAGACATTGGATAATAACTTGGAGCTACATGAAATTTCTTTAGAAAATGTCCCCAAGTTAAAGTAATCAGGGAATCAAAATGATTCGACACAAAAACATTATAAACTAAATACCAAAACAGAAAAAAAAGATATATTTGAGGATATATGGCTTATAAAATGGACGCTTAGACAGCAAACAGCAAAATGACAAAACAAGGTCTTCACTGATGGGTAATGACTTTAAATGTAAATGGATTGAGCATTCAAAATAAAAAGGCAGAGATGGTTAGAATGGATACGAAAATGCAGTTGATACATGGCCTATTTTAAATCAAAAAGACACAAATAGACTGAAAAGGAAAAGCTGGAAAAATATCTCATGAAAATAATGAGGTAGGGTACTATGTTAAACTCCAACAAAACAGACGTCAAGTCAAAAACAGACAAGACAAAAACTGATGTTGTATGGGGAGAAAAGTACTAATCCATCATGAAACTTTAACAACTATAAATATATCAACAAAACTCCAGATTTATGAATCAAACATTCGCAAAACTGAAAGGGTAAAATGCAATTTTCAACATGCTTTCCCCCCCCCTTTTCTTTCTTTTTTTAAAATTGGGGGCTCTTACAACTCTTATCACAATCCATACATCCATCCATTGTGTCAAGCACATTTGTACATTTGTTACCATCATCAGCCTCAAAACATTTGCTTTCTACTTGAACCCTTGGTATCAGTTCCTCATTTTTCCCCTCCCTCCTCACTCCCACCCCCACTATGAATCCTGGATAAATCATTATTATTTTGTCATGTCTTACACTGTCCAAGGTCTCCCTTTACCCACTTTTCTGTTGTCTGTCCTCCAGGGAGGGGGTTATATGTAGATTCTTATAATCGGTTCCCCATTTCTACCCCACTCTCCCTCTACCCTCCTGGTGTCATCACTGTCACAACTGGTCCTGAAGGGATCATCTGTCCTTGATTTCCTGTGTTTCCCATTCCAATCTGTACCAGTATCATGATCTGGTCTAGCCCGATTTGTAAGATAGAATTGGGATCATGATAGTGGGGTAGGGGGAGGAAGCATTAAAAACCAGAGAAAAGTTGTATGCTTCCATCGTTGCTACACTGCAACCTGACTGGCTCATCTCCTCCCCAAGGCCCTTCTGTAAGGGGATGTCCAGTTGCCTACAGATGGGCTTTGGGTCTCTATTATGCACTCCCCCTCATTCGCAATAATATGATTTTTTGTTCTTTGATGGCTGATTACTTTGGCACCTTGTGATCACACCGGCTGGTGTGTTTCTTCCATGTGGGCTTTGCTGCTTCTCAGCTAAATGGTCACTTGTTTATCTTCAAACCTTTAAGACATCAGATGCAATATCTTTTGATAGTCGGGCACTATCAGCTTTCTTCACCACATTTGCATATGCACCCACTTTGCCTTCAGTGATCATGTTGGGAAGGTGAGCATCATGGAATGCTAGTTTAATAAAACAAAGTATTCTTGCATTGAGGGAGTACTAGAGTGCAGGCCCAATGTCCATCTGCTACCTCAATTCTAATTCCATAAATATATGCCCATAGATCTAGTTCCCTATCCTCACAAATAAATATATGTACATGTGTACATGCCTTTATTTGGATTTCTAGAAATACTCTTTGCATCCTAGTTCTTTCCTCAATTTCCTTTTATTTTCTTCTTTTCCCATCATCTTGCTCAGCCTTCATTTGGATTTCAGTAATTCCTCTTTGGTTACATTACCCTTGATCCAGGCCTCCTACACTCACCTCGCCACTGATTTTGGGTCACTTGTAGTTAAGCAAGTGTTCCCTTGCCCCTGGGTTGCTAACACCACTTATTTTTTCCCACCTCCCCCTCTCCCATGTCCTGCCAGAACTGTCATCCCATTGCTTTCTCCTCCAGATTGCTTATCCAGCCTATCTCATCTAGATAGACCTTCAGAAATAATAACATGCACACAAACAAGACAGAGCAAAACAAAGCAACAAAACAACACAATAACAACAAAAAAACAATGACAAAAGTAAAAGTCTGTAAACAGTTCAAGGACTGTTTATTGGCCTTTTGGGGTGTTTTCTGATTGAGTATGAAGGGGTTCCAAGCCCTGGTTCCAAAGTCTGTTTTTGGTGCTTCCTTGGGACTTTCTTGCTCTGTTCCCCTTGCTGTTCTGTTACACTCCCTTAGTTTTTTGCCTTGGGGCTGTGGGGTCAGATCGGGTGCAATTACCACACTGTCTCCAGTTCAACATGCCTCTTCCAATGATGAACAGAACACTCAGACAGAAGATCAAGAAGATAATAGAAGTACAACAGTTAGACATGACAGATATCAATACTTCTATTTTACCTCAAAGTAGTATGTTATACATTCTTGTTCAGTGCAAGTGGATCCTTATGCAAAATGGATCATATATTAGATCACAAAACAAGCAGTAATACTTGTAAAAAATATTAAAATCATTTACAATAGCTTCTTCAACCACAGTGGAGTGAAACTTGAATTCAACGATAGAAGGAAAGCTAGAAATGCCATAAAAATTTAAATATCACACAATTAAACAGCCAATGGATCAAAAGAGAAATCACAAAGGAATCAGAAAACACTTAAGAGACAAATGAAATTGAAAACACAACATATCAAAACCTACAGAATATAATGAAAGCAGTTCTCAGAGGGAAGATGTCTATATTAAAAAGGAGGAAAGAACCCAAGTCAAACCTAAATTCATATCCTGAACAATGAGAGAATATATAGGAAATCTTAAAAGGTTCAAACTATAGGCCCTAAGAATATAGATGTAAAAATCATAAAGAAAATATCATTAAACCAAATCCAACTGCATACTTAAAGGATTATATGCCATGGCCAAGTAGAATGTACTCTAGGAATGCAAGGGTTGACTTGATATAAGGAAAACAATCAAAAATGATATACCATGTAAATACAACAAATGGGGGTGGGTGGGGGCAAAACACTTGCTCTTCTCAATGGAGATAGAAAAGCATTTGACCACAACATCTTTTCATGATACAAGTATTCAATAAAGTAGGCTTAAAAATAAAATTCCTCAACATGATAAAAGGCATTCATGAAAAGGAAAAAAAAAAACAGAGGAAGCATCGTGTTCTTAATTTTTTCATGCTGCTGTAATGGAAACACTACAAATGGGTGATTTAAAAGACGAGAGTTTAACCCAACACAACTTAGGAAGCTACAAGTGTAAATTCAGGGGAAAAAAATAGCTCTTGGGAAAGGTTCTCTCTTTGTCTCTCTGTGAGAAGATCTCTTTCAGCTGCTCCAGACTCATTATTCCTAGATTCCCTGATGATCTGCAAGTGGCATGTATAATCACTTCCAGTTTTGCTTGTTTCTCTATGACTAATATGTTCTTTATATATCTCAAGAGTGTGATACACCCTATGCTGACACAGACTCATTAATTTAAAAAATATCTATCCCAAAATGGGACCACATTCACGGATAAAGAGTTATCCCAACGGATAAAGAGAACCCAACACATATTTGGATGTACACAATTCCACCTGTAATGTACCCTATGGTGCAAGAGAGAAAGCCTCCTGGGCTCTACAGATAAGGAAGAGGATAAGGTGGCCTCTTTTCATTACTGCTCTTCAACACTGTAGAAATCCTGAGCAAAGCACTGAGTCAACGGAAACAAAAGGTAACCACAATGGAGAAGAAGTAAAATCATCTCAATTTTCTGATGGCATGATATTATGCATATCATGAAGTCTCTAAAGCATCCACAAGACAGCTAGTGGGGCTAATTGATAAATTCAGCAACGTTGTAGGGTCCAAGCTTAGCATAGAGAAATCAGTTGTATTTCCACATACCAGCCACAATATCAAAAGGAAATTAATAAAATACTTCCTATTAGAAAAGCATATAAAATACCTAGTAAAGGAGGTGAAATATCTTAAGACTGAAAACTACACAATATTTGGGGTGGGGGGGAAAAGAAGATCTAAAATGGGTCTTCAGTAAATGCTGCTGGGACAGCTGGATTTCCACATGTAACAGAGTGAAGTTGGACCCATGCCTCACACCAGATGTAAAAGTTAATTTCAAATGGATCAAAAACATAAATGTGATATCTAAAACTATAAAATTCTTAAAGAAGAACATAGGGGTAAGTTTCAGGTCCTAGAACAATAAGTTTTTAGATAGGATGCATACTTCAATGCATGAAATTAGCAACAGCAGAAGAAAACAGACAAATGGGACTTCATCAAAATTAAAATATCTTGTATTTCAAGGAAAATGTTCAAGACCAACTACAGAATTGGAGAAGATATTTGGAAAACATATACTAGATAGGTGTTTAACATATAGAATACCTAGATAACTCTCTTCTTTCACTTTTAGAAAATTAATTTATTTTGTTGCGATTGTAATTAAAAAGAAATCCTCAGCTGAGCCCCGGTGACGTAGTGGTTGAGTGCAGGACTGCGGCCCACAGGGTTGGCAGATCAAATCCAGCAGCAGCTCTCCAGGAACAAGGCTGGGCTTCCTACTCCCACCAGGGCAGTGATGCCATACACACACACACACACAAAAAGAAAAGAAATCCTGGTGTCATAGTGACTATGAGTTGGGCAGTTAACCATAAGGTTAGCAGTTCTAAGCC